>OY804587.1:68269550-68574550 GCA_963680875.1 Bathymodiolus brooksi
CCGAAGGGCCATTCAAAAATGGACAATCCAGAGAAAGGCTTTTTGGTATATTTGTACTCCCCTGTATGTTGTTTTGTAATATCAAAGAAATACAAGTTTTTAACATCCACAATGTATCGAGTACAAAAATATAAACAGGGCCCAATAAAAGACTGAGGGCTGTTGATATATTGGTGCCCTCTGGTGCAACAAACGACATGAAAGAAAGGTAATAGCACTGATAATTAACATATATACTAATAATACCATACAACGATCATTGACCTAGTATTGTTGTTGTAACAACTGACAATTTAAATTACTCACCACATGGTTTTCTTGTAGCTACTCAAGATTTATGTCCCTTTGATATTTGATAAATAAAAAGGGATGAGATGAGTTTTCTCTTTAAAAGTATAGAAGACATTAATCTCCAGTGCATCTTGGTGTCATACTGCATCAACAAATATCAAATTATGCATAATCCTAATATGTGCGTCACCTATACCTACAAACGGTAGGTTGATAATAAAATTACACAGTAACAGTTACATCGTATTAATGACTGTCTATTTAATTACACACTAGTATAGCCATGTCAGTTCGCCAAGAGGAAAATGTTTAGCCCATAAAACAAAATACCATGAATTCGCATTATCTCTGAAAATATGATTGAAATTAATATAAATTGTTACGATAGTTGAAAGTTGATAAAATAAAAAAGCCAAAAGCAGTTTCAAAATCTAATAGAAATATGATAGAAATCAGCAAAATTGTGATTCGTTAAACAAAAATTATTATTTGCATTATGTTATTTGTTTACAGTATGTATTGTCTCAAAGACTGTTTATTTAAGTTCGCTTTATTTATAGTTATTGACATGTACCTATGCAAATGTAAGTTGTACATATGTTTTCACGTGTCAGCGTTACGTAACCTACATATAGTATAATGCGCCTAGAATTCTAAATTATGGTTGTGTCGTGCCAATTCTTGAAAAGCTCTGTTAGAAGTTATTTAAAGTTTATTTTACATGTTCTAGAAGTTACACAATAGAATACATTATAGCATTGATAAAACATGAAGCAATGTAAGTCACTCGGTGGAAACGCCATGTAAACTTAGCAGGTGGTATAAAATAAACAATGTTGGATAGCTGATGTACAATATATCAAATCGTGCTGCTATAAATAGCTCAAAGCATTTTCTTTGATGAAATTATATTATCATTCCCAGTATCAAATATATCATTTCTTGTGTACGAGACTTATAAATTATTTGGCTTTCCAATCTTTTGACCTTGGGTGTACTTGATGAAGGTTATTCGATACACACGTTGTGCACATTGAATACTAAATATCTACGTTTTTATTATAACATTCCTGTACAATAGAAGAACTTACAATATATTTGTATTAATACATAAAACTGGTTTAGTTTGCTTACTTTATATTACATGTAAAACATTTATTATGATCATGTCGAAGACAATACCGTTTCTGGTTTATTAGATAACTACATAATTTTGAAAATGTTTATTTAAAACACCAATAAAACAGCGAACGTTGTGGCTGGTTGGTGTTCAAAAAAGGGCTACGCAATCTTCTGTTCTGTTTAAATAATTCACATTTTGCTTTAAAATAACACAGTGCTGACAAAGGTAGTATTTAATGTCTTAATGTGATATATTTGTGCTGGTACATGTCTATATATAGATTTTATCAGTCGAGCTATTTCCTGCTCAGAAAAAGGTGTTATTGCAATACAAAATACTTCCTTAAAAAACAAATATTGTGACCGACTTTAATCTAAGATAAGTTAAGAGAATGTTCACATAGTACATCACATATTATTTATCATTATGTATTATTATCCCCCTTTATTATTTATTAACAATGACTTTCATGACTTAATCGCATCGGTGGTGCTATGGTTAGCGCGCTCGCGTCCTGTGTGATACTTCGTTGGTCCGAGCCCTGGCGAGGTCAAATCAAGCACTATGATATTGGTATTTACTGCTTCTCTGCTAAGCCCGCACATTAAAGAGTACGAACAAATGTTTGGCTTGGAATGGGGATAGTGTGTCCGAGGGGAGCTACATATTTACCCGCGGATTGTTGTTTCAGTGAGCTATCACATTAAAGATCCAACTAAGCGTGTTTTTCTACTACAAAACGCAAATCATCACCATCTGATCGAATATAAATTGTTCTCGCTGTGATATAGCTGAAATGTTGCATATATGTCGGTAAGCAGCAAACACTTGCTCGCTTTCATGGTTTTGTGTTAAATCATCTTTCTATACGTAGCTGTTCCCTAAGTATTTCACAATTTAAGTAATGTCTTCATTCAACTCCGTACGGAATAATTTTAATATTATTCCTAAATGTATATGCCTCGTCTTTATTGTTTGTCATTATATCATAACAGGCAGTCTGTATATAAATGAATTAAATGAAACTATTTTGTGTAACGATTTACTGTGCTAGGGGAGGTCACTGTCACTTTTAACTTGCGCAACGAATTAAAATGGTGGGTGTTTAACGCCCACTCCTTAACCTCAGTAACTATTTAGTATGGCTGGGTAGAGTAATAAGTGTTTAAAGTTACATTTTGTATATTTATTACACTTATCTCATTAAATCACCGGTACCACACATGTTACCAATAGCAAATATATAAAGTCTATATCAAAATTCAATTAAATAAAATGGATTTAAATAATGCTATGATATATAAGTTTGTCTAAAAAAATGACACGATAATAACAAAAAAACAACGTTTTCCAGGAAAACGATACGAACAGCATTCTTTGCTGACGTTATGAAATATTTGCTTTTATAAATTTAGTTTAGTTTAGCACTAATTTAACCGTAGATATCTAATTTAGTGCGCACGATATGTTTCTGGAATTATCTTCATCAGGTACGCTCAAAGCCAAAAGGTTGGAAAGCGAACTATTTTTTAAATAAGTTAATGTTTTGTGATTTTTTCCGACCGTAAAGAAAATAATAACCCTATGGCATTGACTTCAAATAGGCAATGCCAGTCAACGAATATATCTCAATTTGTTTTTGCCCATTATGTAGAATTAAATATGAAATTTCTTTGTTCAGGTGTAATCAGCTAATTTTATTTTTTCCTTTTGTTTTTCGATTTCCGGAAATACTATGCGCGAGGAAATCATAATTATACAATATTTATTATTGCATATCTACCTTAATAAAAAAAAACGTAGATATATAATTTCGTGCGGACGAATGCACCTAAATAACCTTATTTACTAAGGTCACATATTCATGAGCAATGAGAATCCTATATTTAATGATAATTACATCATTTAGGAACTGCACATTTCAATAATAAATATTTCCAAGTGAACCATGTCATTGCCGAAACACTGACGACTGTGTGGATCATACCAGAGATATCGACATAATGATAGTTATAAAAACATCGATATCTAATGCAGTCCATACGGTGCGTTTCTAGAGATAACCTGCATAGGAAAAAAGGCAATATGCAATGTTATTTAATATTTCATATTTCTGTATTTTTTAAAAATAAATGAAAAGCAAAACAAAACTGCCACACAGTCAAGGCATTTCAAAATTGAATCCCAAATCGTAAAAACAGAAGAAAAATCGATACCCCTAACACATAGTTACATGATCGGGTTTGTACAATGAAAACACGACAGTGTGCCACATGTGGAGACAGAACAACAAGCTCTACCGGAACATCTGGGTTTACACCGGTTTGTAGTGGGATTCATGTTGCTCTGTACAATGAGAACACGACAGTGTGCCACATGTGGAGACGGAACAGCAACCTGATCATCTGGGTTTACACCTGTTTATAGTGGGATTCATGTTGTTCCATCTTTAAATTTCTGTGTAATGTTTTGTACATCATTGTTTTTACTTTGGCTTTTTTGTATTTTCTGCCCTTCGATTTACGGCTTTTCATTACTCTTTGGTATCTGCAATCGTTTCTCATTCTCTTTTATTGGTTCATGCACTTCAATAAAATGTGGCGGGGTTAAGCAAGCTTTGGAACCAAATTCTCCATCTTAGTTAAATGACCGAGTATTTGCAGTGTATGCTCTTTTCTTTCAATGGCTTAAAATGTATGCTATGATGTCACTATAATATGTGGAAGTTGTATTTTTCAAGTCTTAGAAAATTTAAATTACAGGCTGGCATGCTATAGCACCATTATGTCATATGACAATTCTGTGTGTCGTCCAGAAAAAGCAAAAATTAAAATTATATCATAGTTTATATCTCCATTTAAAAAATGATTTAAAAATGATTTATTTTGTTTTTTTATTGATACATTGCCTGACAAATTGGCGTGTTCCCTGTATTTACCTTTCGTTTCCTCATCCTGTTCTATATATAGCAAAATACATTTCTTGCTGCATTCAATTATAAATAGAATGTGTGCTAACGTTATAATATTTAAGCAAGTCAACACGACATTCAAAAAACAATAATTAAAAAAAAAACAACCGTAAACATAAGCTAAAACAAACAAACAAACTTTAAACACAGTTCACCGCTTGTTTTGATGCCCTTAATATTTTAAGCAATATCAACAATTGATAAAGGTTTTAAAAACAATCGTTGGAATAGGTTTACAAAAGATGATTTCAGCTTTACTAAGCATTTTGAGTTGGTCTATGGAGTGAAAATTGAGATTAGTCTCATATTTAATGTAAATATTATAACAGGAACATGTCAATTAACTGTATTGATACAATTAAATATTTTAATTGATTTTAAATCCGGTACATTATCATTTGCAAAATACCATGTCATCTTTCTGTCTATAAGAACTATCTAGCATAGTATATAACTATTTGCTAAATCATATAATTGTTATTAACACTAAGGTACTCCTCCCTCAGGTACTTTTTGGCTATTCTCTTTAGGCCCTTTGGTTGTCTTGCTCCCAGAGATTTTAACATTATTTGGCTTTCAAATGTGTTGCCTTGAGCGTACTAAACTTGATATCTACGTGTTTATTTTAATGCATCGCTTCTCCCTACCAGTGGGAAGGAGAATCTTTCGCTGGACAGTATTAAAAAAATTAAGCAGACATCATCATCATCATCATCATCTCATCAAAAAAGTCACTCTTCTTGTTATGATATAGCTGAAATATTGATCACTTGATCTTAACCAACAATCACTCGATCATCAAAATCTAGCTGAAATATTGAGCACTTGATCTTAACCAACAATCACTCGATCATCAAAATCTTATCACTGATCGTTTAGGGAGGTGGTCAGAGGGTTAGTGTAGTTGATTGATAACTACGCACACAATATTGGATATCAAACTTATTTTCGAAAATGTTTTTGAATCCCATCTTAGTGAAAATGTTTCGGTCATGCAGGTGTTTTACATATGTGATTACAAACGAAATGCTACAAAAAACATCAAATGCTTGTACATTTGATATATATATATATAACAAACTCTACAAATACTGTATTTTGCATTAGGCAACCTTCTACTTGAGTTTTAACGTTTTAACAAGGCTATTGTTTTATTAATCGGTTTGATTTGATTAGCTTCAATAATTATGTTACATAAAGCCATATGTTCTGTATTAAATGTAGCATTACGACCTGTGTTAAAACATTAGTATGGTGTGTGATTACAACGATCAGGACAATACATTAATGTTCTATAAATAGATTAATTGTTTAATGATGTTTTAATACTGATATATAACATATTATACCAAGGGTTAAGCAATTTAAACAGTTGTAGGGCATTCGTGTTCTTTATAATGATATAGCAACATACTATACGGAGAGAAAGGCTACGATGTGTTGACCCCCTTGTGGAGTAGTGGGTCTTCTGACTCAGGCTCCCAAAACTTTAAGTTATTTAGTTTTCCAGTGTTTCGATTTTGAGCGTACCTGATGGAGATTTTTCCAGAAACGCGTCGTGCGCACTAAATTTGATATCTACGTTTTTATTATCTAGACCCTTTGGATGTCCTGCTCTCGAATAATTTTAAATTATTTGACATTCCAATCTTTTGACTTTGAACGTACTTGATGATGGTTATTTCAGAAACGTGTCGTGTGTACTAAATTAGATATCTACGTTATTAATTATTTCTTTCTTTTAGACTAGCATATCTTAAGCAAAAGCTTATAACCCTTCCTAGCTTGTAGTAAATTGTATGTAAACTTATCAGGAAGATGTGCGAAAAAAGAAATTTCTACTATTGTGTACTGTAAAGTAACACCCTTGGACAATGACTATATTTCTGATTTTTGTAATTTCAACATTTTTACCATTGAAAGAGGTTAAGGACGAAAATCGAAAATATTTCGAAACTTGCACCCTAACGTATGATCTTCGATGCTTTTCATATACTATCATAGGAAGCTAAAACTAGAAACATTATCCCAATAAATAAATGCGTCTTTATACCATACCATTTTTAGCTGTTAACCTCTGTGTTTAAATACACAAAAAGTGTTTTATAGAATGCAAATATTTGCTATACATCAGAATCATGTGACATTAATGTACATTTATAATGTCATAGAAATGGCGAACAAGGTTATTTTCTTATTCAATACAATATTCGTAGATGGATATTGCCAATTTCTTTCTAAAATGGCACTTCGTGTATATTTTATGAAATGCGGAAGAAGATATACCAGTTTTATATCACTGTTTGTTGAACTAATTTGTCACTATTATATATATATATGTTTGTATGTTTACATTTTTTACCTATATATCAGATATTGTATGATATAATGTCGCGTCTGTTAGAAGAAGAGTTTGCAGATACCAAAGGGGTAATCAGAATCGATAAATCGAAGGACAGACAACACAATCGGGAACCTTTGAACCGTAATGAAAGCGGGAGGTTTGGCGCTTTAAAATCTGATTCAACCCACCATTTCTTTAGAAATGCCTGTACCAAGTCAGTGTCATCACGGTTTTCACAGTTTTCCGGTTGTTGACTGATTTTGTCTGTTTATATAATTATGAGTTTTGACTTTCCCTTTGTAAGATTGTTCGGAGTTCGATAATTTTGTTATTACCCTTATCTACAAAACATTAAACATAAAACTAATATTCGACCACTACGAACCCCACAAAAACCGGGGGTGAAAGCAGGTGCTCCTGAAGGGTAAGCAGTTCCTGCTCAACTAGTGTTACTCTAGTTACAAACCCGGTGTTACCATCTTTCGGATGATATACCTCATTATTATTATTGCGACAAAGACATTCAATTGAGGAAGCATGAAATCAGTAAAAATCATCTCTTCTTCATAATTTATTGTTTATTTCAAAAGTTAATATAAACTTTACGGAGGACATTTCAAAAGGATTATTCACCCTCGGGGTTTTAGTGGGGTTCGTGTTGCTTATTCTTCAGTTTTATGTGTAATGTTTTGTAGATCATTATTTATCCTTTTGTACTTTTTCTTTAGGCCATTGTGTTGTCTGTCCTTCTTCGATTTACAGATTCTGATTACCACTTTGGTATCTTCAAACTCTTCATAAATGTGAAGCAAACAAATGTTACAACAGACAACATTTGTTGTTCTAATCATAAACTAACTATAACAGGTTGTATTATCGGTAATAATCAACAAACTGGTACTGTATTGGTAGTCTGTTATCTATTAGTTTCAATACCAATGAAACATTGTTTTTATAACGGTTAAGTTCTTGATGAGATTTGTGTTGCTCAATCTTTAGTTTTATGTGTAGTGTTTTGTCATTTTCCTTTTTTCCATTGTCTTGTCTGACCTTCTTCGATTTTCGGCTTCTGCTTACCATTTTTTTGGTATCTTCAAGATTGTTTACCAACTATACTTAGACAGAGAAGTGTCAAACAGCAATCAAAACTATGTTCATATACATTAGTTTGTATCTAAGTGTAAGATTGGATAGTCTTCCATGTTCATCTACATCAATATCCTTTCCCACTAATTATAATCATGTTATATGCGTTTTTGTAATGGACTGTACACAATGTTTAGAAAATTGGCCTACATATTATCAAAATGAGAGGTCGACGGGATTGTAAACACATGCATATTTACATATTCATAGCTAATTACTACACCGGAAACTCAAAACTTTTATATTTAGAACAACATTTTTTTTCTCAAGGACCTCTTCTTCTGAATGATGAATGTTTTGCTGTTTTAGTTTTTTGTTAAGCGCAATAAAACAGGTAAATGTTATTAGTTTATAACACATTTCATCTGTTAAGCAAATTTTAATGTATTCAACGAGAGATCATTTAGCAGATTCTTCAAGTTACTGGCATGTTAAGTGATACTTTCTGACACAAGCACAACAACTATAACACATATTTTTCAATCATGCAAATTACGATTTTTGCAATTTCGTTCAATGCTTAAAATATAATAAATTCACATGTACATTATATACATGAAAACTTCCCCTTTTATTGCAAAATTATTAGGCCAATAAACTAGTCTGTTTTCGCTGTTGTGTGTTTTGGTTTGTTTGTCTTCGTACTATGTCTTGTTGTACCCATTTTGTTGTTTTTCTGCATAGTCCATCCTTGATTGCCTCTTCGGTTTTCTCTACCGTGAATTTATTAACCCCGACATTGTTTATTAAAGTATATGTACCTATCATTTAACTGGTCAGTGTCATATGCGACTTGATTTAAGGTATATGACAATTTATGATAGCATCATCTGACCTGGATCCAGTCATGGAGGTTTGTATATGATCGATTCTTGTTTTTAGTTTAATTCTTTTTATACATGGGTTCATACTATGTGACATGTTCATGTTTCCACTTATTGTAGACACGTGTCAAGTATCAGATGATTATACCTTTCGATTTCCAGAATCATATGGTGATAAACACACGTTGAAAGAAATTGTATACATACGTGCGTTTCAGCATATACTTGTATATATATATATACATGTGTAACCTGCTTTTGTATTATAGCTGGAAACGATATGTATACCAGCATACAAAGGATGAATACTTTATTCAAGTATAAAAGTACAAATGATTACGAACAACATATAGTCCACGCGAGTACCATCTTTTCAGTTGTCACTGCTTCGGATATGGTTTACCTGATATATTTATGTTTAAAATTTACAGTTTCTAAATAATGTCATTTATTTTAATAAACAAAAGAGGCAAAGTTGAACCTCCTTTAGGCATAGGCGCCCTTGGTAGATTTTGTCTCTTCTGTTTCTGGAATAACCTTTATCAGGTACGCTCAAAGGACAAAATATTTAAAAGCCAAATACTTTAAAAGGTCTTTGGGAGCAAGAAAAAGGGGCTAAACAGCATTAATGTCGGCCTTATTTCGTGTATTTGAAGTGCACATTCATGACAAGGGACTGTAAATCTCAATGTCGCAAAAAAAAAAATATATAATAAAATAAGTTCGTAATATTCCATTCTTTCCTATTCCATTATCAAGTAACTGTTCTTTTCAAAACTTCATTTAAATTTCTGTCAAGTTATTTTTAATTTAATTAAATTACAAATATATTTCTGTCTTGTTCAAAGGCCGCGCCTTCTCATATTATTATAAACACCAATCAATCAATCAATCAATCAATCAATATATTCTGTTTTGGCACTTTCATTTAATTGCTCCCAAATATTTGGCTTTCCAATCTTTTGACTATGAGTATCCCCGATGAAGATTTTTCTAGGAACGCGTCGTGTGCACAACATTAGATATCTACGTTTTAATTGCTCTTCAAGTTCTTTGATTTTTATAGTATATTATTTCAGAAAAATCTATATATGTATTACATCGCTTAAAATAACTTCCAAATATTCATTATGGACCAATAAATCAGAATTTAACATTTTTTTTTGTATCGGTCGATTCTAATGAAGCTAATCACTTCCTGAATGTTTGTACATGTCAGACTAAACTAAATTTAAAACATAAAACAAGCTATCTAGTCAACCAGTAATTTAAAATTACTTGAAACAGTATGGATAAATTCTAGTGCTGCCGTCATCCTTGTGGTGGGAACTCCAGAATGTCAGTACATGTCAGACTAAGCTAAATTTAAAACATAAAACAAGCTATCTAGTCAACCAGTAATTTAAAATTACTTGAAACAGTATGGATACATTCTACTGCAGCCGTCATCCTTGTGGTGGGTACTTCAGAATGTCAGTACATGTCAGACTAAATTAAATCTAAAACATAAAACAAGCTATCTAGTCAACCAGTAATTTAAAATTACTTGAAACAGTATGGATAAATTCTACTGCTGCCGTCATCCTTGTGGTGGGTACTTCAGAATGTCAGTACATGTCAGACTAATCTAAATTTAAAACATAAAACAAGCTATCTAGTCAACCAGTAATTTAAAATTACTTGAAACAGTATGGATAAATTCTACTGCTGCCGTCATCCTTGTGGTGGGTACTTCAGAATGTCAGTACATGTCAGACTAATCTAAATTTAAAACATAAAACAAGCTATCTAGTCAACCAGTAATTTAAAATTACTTGAAACAGTATGGATAAATTCTACTGCTGCCGTCATCCTTGTGGTGGGTACTTCAGAATGTCAGTACATTTCAGACTAAACTAAATTTAAAACATAAAACAAGCTATCTAGTCAACCAGTAATTTAAAATTACTTGAAACAGTATGGATAAATTCTACTGCTGCCGTCATCCTTGTGGGGGGTACTTCAGAATGTCAGTACATGTCAGACTAAACTAAATTTAAAACACAAAACAAACTATTTTCTAGTCAACCAGTAATTTCAAATTACTTGAAACAGTATGGATAAATTCTACTGCTGCCGTAATCCTTGTGGTGGGAACTCAAGTAGTAATTCACTTTAATCAAACATTACTTAAAATGTCTAGCCATTGTCCTTTACGTGATGACAATAATGAAATTGACTTCGTTCTTACGCATATAAATCCACAATATGATAAATCAATCAGTGTGTTTGTCTTAAATGTAAATACTATAGGGAAAGGTAAATATGGCTTTAGTTTAGGTATTCGTTCGGTCATTGAGATATTATGATTTAGTGTGAACATTATTTGATATAATCACATATTTGTTTTGTGATAGTTTATTTGTTGGATAGTGTGTAGATATGACTAGAAATGACCCATTGGCACCAGCCATCAGAAATGATGCGGAAATATCCCCTCAAGCTGATATAATAGTCTCTGGATGAAACCAGGTCCGCTATTAAAAATGGTATATAATAATTTGTATGTAATTAACACAACACCGTTTGCATGGAATAAATATTGAAATTGATCAAAATCAATGCGAGTGAACTTTATGATGTGAGTAAACTTACCTACAGATCATTTTAATTTAATATAACCATTTTTAGAACCACTGATGATACTGCTTATACTCAAATTAGGCGACTAGACGAGTCGTTTGTTTTAATAATAATATATGTTTAAGGAGAACTAATTTAGTTAATTTTTTTTCTTAACCACACATTTCATGCAAATGCAACGTCGATGTACAATAATATTACCCCTTAATCAAATAAAGCTAGTCCAGAGGCAGTTCCAAAATCCAATAAACAAAATCACAGAAAGAGGCTAAATCGATACCGCAAAAACACAGGCGCTTGGAACAGGCACTTCCATAAAATTGGCGGGGTCAAACTAGTTTTATCATCATTTCTAAATTGTTAGTTCTCTGCATATGCTTTACACCCCCGTACATCTAATATATATGTGCATTATTATATAGCTTTAGATAACTAAACATAATATTTAATATTTGTATCAAACACTCCCGTAATTAACATACAGATTCTCAGATTGAAATGTTTGACAAGAGGAATGACATTATCTGAATAACAGGATATAAAAGATATAATAGACCATCTTATGCAACGATAATCGATGCTTAAGATCCGGGTTTTATATCTCATCTTGGACATTTATGAATTCGCATGTTGACAGATTTACTTCTACATGACGAAATCAAATTATCTGAGGGATCTTACAGGGTTTCAGCACATGTCGAACACATTGTAAGAATAAATTGGTTTTCTTGATTTTGTCTGGTTCACCTGCTTAATTTCAATCTTGACTGATGTCGTCCTTTTAAAATATGTAAAGCTTCTTATACCTAGAGAATTCGAAAGTAGAAGTTCGGAGAACGTCGTTATAGTTCCAATGATAGTTCTAACGAGACTAGTTAATTCCACCATGGCCTACGTACTCAGATCATTTTGTTAATTTGTATATTGTCTTATTGAAATTTGTAATTGAGTTTCTGATTGAAACATTAATGATATTGCCGTTTGATATTTTAGATGGATGTTTATATATAGACATTAACAATATTGACAAGTCATACGTTAAATCACCATTCCACGTATATTAATTTAATTTTAAGGTTTTAACCTTTAGTAATAAATATATATCGATGCATGTCCAATATTGAGGATAGTCAAGTTTTTAAGCATAAACATAAAAACGTAGATATCAAATTTAGTGTACACGACGCGTTTCTGGAATAACCTTCATCAGGTACGCCAAAGGACAAATATTTAAAAGACATATACTTAAGGTGGTACCATACACTTCAGGTAAATTTTGATCTGCTCGTTTAATTTTCTTATTTTTTGGCAGTGTGTTTGAATATATCCACTGCAATAAATATAAAAATTTTAACAAATTCCAACCAACAGACTCAGAGCTATGAATTCACTAGCCACATAGCAGCTTTTCTCTCTGGTTTTGATCACCGAGATGCTTGAAATCTGCATACAAACATCATATGACCAAAACGTTCAACTGATTTTAAAGAGTTATCTCCCTGTAGTGTATGGTATCCCCTTAAAAATCTTTGGGAGCAAGAAAACCAAAGTGCACATTCATGATAAGGGACTGTAAATCTCAATGTCGGAAAAATCAAAATCATATACATGAGCGCTCACTTTGATGGCTTGGTACAGGTACTAAGAATGCTTAACAGTGGTTAAACTAGTTGTATGGGTCAAAACTGCCTTCTTATTGAAATAATGCGGTCATGTACGTGTTTTCCACATGCGAGTAAAACGTCAGGCCTATCATGTAACGAGAAAACAGCGTTATTATGAAAATCCACACTTGCTGATATATTATTACGAATGTGTACGTTCTGCATTCTATGAATAGTTATTTTTTGTTAATTCTGCTGCCATTTATGTCATATAAAGAGAATTATTTTAATAAAGCAAACGCCATTATACATTTATTGCATGCTGGTGAGGGAAATATGAAAATTTATTCACACAAGAGTATCATATTTCCCGAGCGCAACGCCTTAGGAGAATATGATACTCGTGGGTGAATAAATTTTCATATTTCCTGAACTCGCATGCTATGAATGTTTTATTATACCGAATGAAACCAAGAAAACACATACATGTAAAATACTGCTGGCAAACATATTTTAAGTCCATTGGATCGTTGTTTCAGACATTTAAAAACCACACCCACAACAACATTGTAACGGTCGCTTGCAAGTGATGCGTTCCGCGTGCCGCTGACGTTTTCCTGTCAAAGAACGAAAACTCTGGCGGGAAAACCCGCGTGGCTTCCGAAGGGGTGGATTATGATATTTATTTCACGGAATATGATTTTTGTCCTGTGTGATCACGTGTTCTGATTTTTACCCAGTGTCCAATCAAATTAATCTATTTATGGTTATTAATATATGAGGTATAATAATTATAAATTAGTTACTGGCATATATCTTATATATAGTGATAGTACAGAGAAATTGGAAATCCAAAATATGCAAAATGATTAAATAGAAAATTCAATACAATTACAAATATGTTAAACCAACTGGGCTAGGAACAAATGTATCTATGACTACGAAATTAACTAAATATCACAATTTTCACCAAAAAAGAAAAAAGAAACGGTTATTTTGGGGGATTAACAGTTTAATATAGCAGATACATTAACGAAGAGTTAAAAAGTCAGGGGAGAATATCGAAATCTGGACACAGAGGTAGAAAGATAAACGAAACACAACATTCTATTAGGAAATAACTGATATCTGCCGTCCATATACTAAAACAATCGTTCCATATCTCTACACTTGCTTTACAGTAACTTCTGTAAGTAATGATATATATGTATATAGATATATATACCTAATTTACTGCTAACATTAGTTGATCGTTCTCTCTTTATAATGGAGATTTATCTATCAAGTTGCAAATATTAACTTTTGCATTGGCTATGAACAGTTTTAGAAATAGTAATATTAACATGTGTGTATTGGTAGAGAAATGAAGTTATGTTTGATATTAAATAGATTAGTTAGCTGACTAATAAAATGAAAAACACAAAATACCATACTGTGGAAACAATTCCAAAATTGAATAGTTAAAGACAGCAACACAATCTGATATATTATATTTGGTGGTGGAGGACAGGTAGAGTACACATCGTCATGAGTGATATTTGAGCTCGCATCATTTTGTTTGCGTGGATGGGGGTGAGGGGGATGGGCCATTGGTAATGTAGGTTTATATAACTACATGTAAAATATACATTTACAATTACTGTGCTGTAAGGTATATGTTTGCACTTTTTAATCAAATAAGTATTTTCATATGGCGATATGGATGGAATACAAATAATCCCCGATTGTGAAATGGAGATGTATTGCTTTTTAATGTCGATGGCCAGCCGTTGTTGTTTTACCGAAGATATGAATGACGAAGACCAAATTCCATCAATAATATACTGTCAAACTTGTTTTAATGACAGCTTTCATTAAGCAATCACTCGTATTACTTCTCGTCACAGAGCATATCATGTTAATTAAACTGTCGTTTCCAACCATCTGTCATATGCGACCTTGTATCAATGCTCCCTTGGAAGGTCGCATGTGACAGGTTTGACTTTACATCGAAAGCTATATTTGTATGAATAACAGTGGTTGTTGCATGTGTAGGATATATATTCCCCTCCCTATAAGATCAAAATACAGTTTGCAACGAATGCATGTCAACAATTCTTTTTAACCACATCATACACACGTCCCAAACGCTTTACAGTAATAATCTAACCAGAACAGCTGATAATGATTGTAACCTTATATTGACATGTTGTGGTATCCTTATCATTGTAATAGATTCCTTCTTTATATTAAATAACCAATTATTTTGAATATCTAACCGTTCATCAGTAATACAATATGGACAGCCTTTACCATTCATTGCTGATAATACTACTATGAAGAATCATCTCTAATCATAGCCATAGGATAATAAATTGCTCTTTATACCATTAAAAAAGATAGATTAAAGCGGGCAAAATATCCAGAAACTACATTTCGGATTTTTCGGAACGTTGTAAGACAACAGTATACAACAGTACAATCACAGTTAATGTGTCGATCGCGTCTTCATTGCGACTCTGTTGTGTTTGTCGATCACTGTTTTTACTTTTGTCCTATATATGTTGACCATTGTATTATCTGACCTTTATGTTGATACTTCTGAATACCTGCTTAGGCCTTTTGGTTTTATTGCTCTCAAAAATTATTTCGCTTTCCAATCTTTCGATTTTGAGAGTACCTGATGAAGGTTATTCCAGAAACGCATTTTGTGCACTCAGTTTGATATCTACATTTTTATTAAACCTCACAATTTTCCATTCGGTTTACTCGCTCAAAATTTATTTGACTTTGCTTTGAAAACGTGTGGCATTTTGTGCTTTTTTCATTTCAATACTATTTGTGGATTCGGCGTTCATCATTGGTTAAACTTTATTCTCATAATATATCACTTATGTGTATGTACTGAGCATTGATAATTTACATTGATGATATTAAGCTTGCTCTTGGTCTGTTGCTGTTTTATCGCTGGAAAGAAATGCTACAGAAAAACCTGTATTAAGAGGTCACCTTCAGGACAAAGAAAAATGGTCGTTTAAGACAGGTGACCTCTTAAAAGAGGTTCAATTCATATGAAATTTCCCATGACAGAACAATAAAAAGGTTACGTTTCAATACAGGTGACTGCTTAATAGAGATGGCCGCATGGGCAGGATTGACTGTATTTATTTTCCGACTGACATATGGAATATAAAACATTCCATACCATCTTTAAATAAACAGTATGTTTTAGAACTAGAATACTATAAATATAATAATAGTATATAATGATTCATTCTAGATATACAATATCAATACTATGAGGATTTTAAATCAATAATACCATAGTTAATGAGCATATTGACGATTGAAATAGGCATTTTATAGTGATCTGGGTCTTTAATGTGCACTATGCCTCTCATTCCTTCCATTTATTAACACTTAAGTGATCGCTTCTCACGACAGAGCGTCATGAATTACCTTGATGAAGGCACCGTACGTCCTGCCATCTCTCTGGGTTTCTTTCTGTAATGCATTGTAAATCAATAGAAAATCTAACGGTTTTGTTTTTCGTTTTAAGGTCACTTTGGTCAATAATGTACCAACCTTTGCATTAATCATCTTCAAGATTACTGGGGCGTCGTGTCCGTGATCGTATGGTAGTTTGATTTATAACTACCTATGCAATCAGTGCCTATCACCACTGATGTTGTGAGTTCGAATATCAATTAGGGCGAGGTGCATAACATTATGTGATAAAGTTTTGCGAGTGAGTTGCGATAGGTCGGTGGTTTTCTCCGGGTCCTCCGGTTTCCTCCACCAATAAAACTGACCGCCACGATATAACTGAAATATTGATGAAATTGGTGTTAAACACCATCATACAAACCAACATACAATCAAGATTACATTTTTGTTATTTCTGATTTCTGAACAAACTGTCTTTTCTTTGTCCATCCTTAAAATATATGCACGTACATGGGTGCCAAGCTTAGCATTTCTGACAGATTAATTTTATGATAGTATATAAAATGACACATTGCCGTTAGTCCATAGTCTTCTTTCCCACTTAGAACACATCTCAAGACCTTTACAAATTGATATTTGAGAGTGAAGAATGAAAAGTGTGACATAAAATATATCTTCCTTAGTAAATGATGACCTCTGATTACCCTTTGATATTTTAAGAATTTCCATGTACAAACTAAGTTCAGGAGGTATAGCGAAAAGATACTCTAGAAGTGAAAACCAGCTAAGAGAACCCATGTAATGCATTGAAAGGACACCCACAACAAACTGGGATAATTGCTGTCTTACGTCAAATATTATATTGGGGTTAGGATTGCGGTGTTTAACGCCACTTTCAACAATATTTCAGCTATATCGTGGTGGTCAGTTTTATTGTGGAGAAAGCAGAGGTACCCGGCGAAAACCACCGACCTATCGCAAGTTACTTCAAATACCATTATTTCGACAACAACAAACAATCATTGGGCATAAGCTGTCTAATACAATAGTTGTTTTAAAGTTTTGTAATAAAATAATGGTTCGAATTAAATAGATTAAAATATCTGTCATAAATTGATAATAACATACACCAATATATTAACAATGAACACTGATAATACGCACAATCTTAACATCAAACAATATATAGAAAAGACTACCGATCGCTTGTGTATTGATTAAGATTAAAATAAAGATACGGGTGTTCAATTGATAGTATCTAACCCGTGGTATTTATAGATTACAAGCAGCATTTAAGCCGTAGCATCTATGGATCACACATTTTTTTCGGATACATTTCATTTTTAAGCAATAAATCAATTTCTTCTCGACACTTTTTTTTCCCGGATGTTTGAAGTTCAGGTAAATCACATTCAAAGATCTCATTTGAGTGGCCATCACTTAATAAAAACATATATTCTCTTTTTAAAAACAGGTAAACATGGTAGTAACGAAATGGTGCCTTGTTAATTTAATGAGGGGGGTTATCTCATGACATATTAAATAGTTGATTGATTGTATGATAGTAAAAATGAAAAAGCAGAAATATCACACAGTCGGATCAATTCCAAAATCTAATCGACGTATCTTAGAAATAGAGGTCAAATCGATACCATTAACACTCATAGACATGCCTGCTCATTTATGATGGAAAGTTTTTATCAGCTCCAAAATCCTATAGAAAAACATAGATAGATGCAAAATAAATACACGTAGCACACAAATACATGACGGCTCATTTTCCTGACTTGGTGCAGGCTCTTCTGACTTCAATAAACAAATAAATGCAGGGTTAAACTAGTTTTATGGACCCAAACCTCAAATGAGTGTCATTGCTGATATATTCATTGCGAGAACACGCTTACACAGCAAAGTGTGCAGATTACCACACCTGAAAGGTAATATGATTGATAGGGTCGGAGATGACTGCCTTGCAACGATGGCTCTTAAGTTGTTGTGGGTCGTTAGCTTCTGTTGCCATGGTTATTTCATCTTGACGCTTTAAAATACACCCTGTCCGACATTAGGCATATAATTAAGCATCCCACACAACCAGCAGATTGCATTATGTGAGCGCTCAATACCCCCACAAGGCATAGTAAAAAGGTATTATTACTATATTAACCAGATTAAATTAGGTAGTCAAATGTGATGTCTGTTTTATTGTACAGTGGAATTTGATCAAAAGTGTTCGAAGAGGAAACATGCGATTAAGACAATTTTTTTAAATAGAAAGTAAATTGTGAATATTGAAATCTGTCTTCAAATATTTTTATCAATTGTAATTATGTTTTAATAAATCTAAATTAATTCGTCCATACATATTAATGCACACAATTGGGTTGTTATATATGTAATCAGCTCCTCATATTTGGTAGGCTTATGTATATCACCGTGTATGTACACATGTAACCCGACATTCATATTTGTTACAACTAAGTATGTTGCTAAGTATGTACGCAGCTATTATGAGAAATAAAAATTAAACAGCGATGGTCAACAATTCAATCGATATCAAGAAAACAAACAACTGCCTCTTATCCCAAACCATTGAACACAAAAATACAAAGACATATGGCAACCTTTGAGTTTCTGTTTGTAACAGAGTCTCCAACAGCTATACAAGTAAAAACAAGTATTAAAACACCTGTTATACATTGTTGACATATGCAAGGCTGCTGTAATCAATTATTACATCAATGATTTCGCCATGTTTATAACCAGCAAATCATACTTAACTCAAATATTAGCGTAGCAATCTGTATAATCATTTACGGGTGCCGCTTAACCATGTGATACCTTCAACGAGATCACATGACTATGACTAGAGAAAGTGTGGTACAAATTAGTTTAAAATAAAGAAAGCAGGCTTCAAACCATCGTTGGTAAACCGCGGCTGACCACATTCCGATATGCTTCACTGATCATCCGTGGGTCAATTGAAACAATAACATTCGTTTTGGAGTTGTCGGTTACTGGTCCGGAATTTAGAGCTTGTTGGAGATAAATAAAGGTAATAAAAAAATTACCGAACTCCGAACAATCTTACAAAGGGAAAGTCAAAACTCATAATTATATAAACAGACAAAATCAGTCAACAACCGGAAAACTGTGAAAACCGTAATGACCCTGACTTGGTACAGGCATTTCTAAAGAAATGGTGGGTTGAATCAGATTTTAAGGCGCCAAACCTCCCACTCTCATTACGGTTCAAAGGTTCCGGCTGTCACTGTAACAGTATTTAAATACAGGAACAAAATAGGTAAAGTAGTTGTCAAAGCAGTACCATATTCGGTGACGTAAATGTCAAAAATACTTTTACGTCACACATTGACAAAAAAAATTCTTGACATTTTTTACTTCTTTATCTTTATACATTTTCACTATATGAAAATGCATCGCTTATAATTTTTTCTGCAGAGACGGAATATATTTCGACAAGATATTGGTATCGGAATATAAACTTTTTAAGAGATCGAATAAGGCGAATCTTTTTATAGCCCTGGTCCAGTAGCCTGTTTCTCAGATGAAGATGACGTTTCAGGAAATCAGAATAATTGCTACTGGCCCTTGCATAGCGAAGCAATTGCGAGATGTAATCACCATATGCAGGAGAAGCTGGTATATTGCTGCACATGTTTGGAAAATTTATGATTTTAAAATTGAAGTCGTCCCGCTTATCATAAATTTTAGTACTGAGTTGACCACTGTCGTCAATTCGAGGTATAAGTCCAAAAATGATGCGGACGAAGCTGTATCGGTGGTCTCTTTAACTTCCAGCTCTGGAGGATATATCAATGGAAGAAATTCTGCAAATCTAGAATTATTGATAGATAAAACCTCATCAATATACCTGTATGTGAAATTAAAGGCTCTAGCCTCATGAATCTTCTTAACTCAAATTTTCGATAGGTCTGGAGGTCAAAAAACGAAAAATTGTAATATTAAAACATATTCATAAATAAAGAATCAAAGTAGTGTCAATAGTTTTTTGGCTCAGTAGATTGCAATACAAGTGGAAAAAATAAATCCCGATATTCACTGGAGCCAGTTATATTCAAGATCAATAATTCATGATTGCGAAAATTTCTCTGCTAGTTGACAAATGGGTGATGAGCGTAACGTATCGTAGCATGATCAGTCGTATGCTACGGACGATGGCCTCAAGCTTAAAAAGATATTTGTGTTTACCAATCCCATTGCTCTCAATTTCCGAGGATCTCTTTTAAAAACTTGTTTTGAATTCCTATCAGCAAAATATTTCATGTCTTCTTTAAGTCATATATTTCACAACGCTATGAGAAAGCATCGACATATTTTCAGGATGCATGCATCTTATCAGGCTAGTATCAATCTGGCAATCCCATGGGAGAAGTTTCTGATAATCCTGTCACAAACAATAACGCCTGACTAACTCATATTTAGTGTAAAGGTTCCATCTTGTCACTCTGTACATTAATGAGCACATAATTCAGTATACATGAGCAACATTAGACTGAATATAACATAAAGCATATTCCAAATCACATTTCCATGTCATCTTGGGATTTGATCTGCATAAATATATTTTTTAAGAGAACTACAAATCTATCGATTTCATAATCATTTTGCATTGCTCTGTAATATAGTGTATGTTCTGTGTAAAATGCTTACACCTACGTTACGAAAGTTTTGAAGATATCAGAGAGATAACCAGAAGTCGTCAATAGAAGGACAGACGGTACAATGGACGAAAGAAAAAGAACAAACAATGATCTACAAAACACTGCACAGACAACTATTAATTGAGCAACATGAATACTACTTAAAACCGGGGGGAAACTCAGGTGTCCGGAAGGGTAAACAGCTGATCCACTATTGACAGAATTAACTGTTGATATTGTAATAAAGAAATTCTCTGGCATTGTAATTCATTATTATGTACGCTGTTCAATAACATTTATGTTAACTTGTCAATGGTCTATCATGTACGTTAACCCGTATAGTAATGGGTTAGATACAATTTACATGGCAATTTGTTGTGTATAGGACAGTGCAGAACATAACACTAATGCTTAAAATAGAAACTAAAATACAATAAATATAGGGAATACGACAGGTCCCTCGTGGGTATTTAGCTTAGTTTACACCTTTGCTATCTTCAAACTTTTCTTTCACTTGCCAAAGTACGGCATAAAACCGTTCGAATCATTTAGATTAATCAAATTCTTAATTTTCTATGTGTCTTCCTTTTGTTGATTTAAATCAAAACCAGGGATTTTAAATCAAATTGACTGCTGATCTAATGAGCTTAGACTACACATACGCAAATTATGGTGCTGATTATTACCTCAGGCAACCAAACGATCCCTTTAATAATAAAATCAGCCTACTCATTGAATAGCCAATCTTGTCAAATATACGTCGATATAGTGTCAATAAAAGACAGCAGTTTGTTATTCTATGGGATTCTTAATGTCTTCGTACAAATGTCAGAACTATGACTGTTAAGTGGCAAAACCAATCACAGTTTTAAGTAAACAAGCAAAGTAACACAAGCAATGACAGTGCTATATGTCAAAATCTAATTACTTTCAAATGGGGGAAACAATAGTAGTTTTAAGTGGTATTAACAATGACAGCGGTGATTTTTTGCTTTCTAAAGTATATGAGAGTATCAGTTGCAAAAGGTTAAGACAGCTCTTAATGTCAAAGACTATAATTGTTGTGTGACGACAGCTATGATAGTGCTACAGCTGTACGTGACAACATCTCTCGGGGTAGTATGCTCTTAATACTATGAGTGTTATATGGCCAAAGTTATAACATTGGCATGTACGTGTCAAACTCTATAAAAGTGTTTTGTGTCGAAAGAAAGGAGTGCCATGCGCCTAAAGACTTAAGGAGTGGTGTGTACCAAAAGCTTTTGAGAGTGTAATGTGCCAAATGGTATTGGTGTAGTATGTGCGAAAAGCTTTGGGAGTGTTAAATATCATAATATATGAAAGTGTCAAATGTAATGAGAATAGTATTTGCCAAAATCTATGAGACTCTTATGTGCCGAAAGAATCGAATCAAAACCCTTTAGCATGGTATGTGCCAAAGATTATGAGTGTTACGATTTAAACATATTTTATTGACACATATATACAAAAGGATTGAACACAAGTTTTACAACTTATATGAAGTTCTCTCCAGTATCATACAAACATAGGTCTGACAGAGAGCATGACGGATAATAAGTGTATAACCATTTATGATATGAGTGTTGTGTGCGAAGCCATGACCTGGATTTCCAACGTCATATTTCGTGGTCGTTTTCATGCTCAATAGGTTGAGGTGAGAGGTGATTGTTCGCTTTGTAGATATTGGTGAAACTATTGACGATCACTAATTAAAACTTTCTTTTCTTAAAAATGTTTTCTATTATAAAGACATATATCATGACGCAGTCTGACATTTTAAATTAATTATAATACTGGTTACCCGGATGTTAATTATTTCTACAAGGATGAATATAGGTTATTGATATGTTGTGTTGTCTGTTATTCTTCGATTTGGTATCTTCAAACTCTTCTTCAATAACAACAGACCATTCATACCAGTGAAAGAAGATATATATTTATACATATCACCGATGACGTTGGCATGGAAACTAAACAAATAAAAACAAAAAATCAACTTTTGCTTAGTCAAGGTTTCGGCGAAGCATAATTTCAATTATAATGGCATTGGATTTATTTCAGACTTTGTATTATTTTCATTTGAATTCCTCAGTGTACCAGAAGTCACTTACTAGTATACAAGTAAAATTATCGTTTATAATATGTTTGTTTGGAGATGCCAATTTGCTTCAAATGTCAGAAGAGATTCTAGAAATAATTGAAATACGACTTTTGGTAATGTAAGACAGGATAGTCAATTTGGTTGTTGACATCAAACATTTTTTGGACGGCTTCTATATATCATGTTCTTAATAATTGTCATCATCGTTTAACTGGAATCAAAACATATTTTAATACTGACTTTATATATTAAATTATCCGATTTAGTGCTGACAGAATTCAAAATACCGCTAAAATTCCATCCTATTGTTGATGAAGTAAACGTTAGAGAATACCGAAGGGAGCCAACAAAAAATGAAAATCCAGAGAAACTGGCAAGATTGGGTAAACAAGACGGAGAAAAATAAAACAAAGACATAACACAATATGTGTTTGACACCACTGAAAGCAATTTAGTAGATCCTGCTTAATGACTAGCATGTTTGCTAGAGAATCGAGGATCGTGGTTTCGATTAATCATCAGGTTAAACCAAACGCTATAAAATGTCTATTTGCTGCTTCCCCAATACACAAGCGACTTTAAAGGGTAACAGCAACAGCTGGTTGGTTGGTGTCAGTCAAAATAATATGTTCCTCGCGTTGGCTAAATTTCTATCTGTGGAATGTTGTCCCTATTAGGTATATTATAACTCACTGTGTTGTTCTAGTAATTAACAACATCACCCTAGTCATATCATCAAAAGGTAGATATATTTTTACAGTTCTTAAATAATCTGATTATTATTAAAATTAAGGTTCTCCTCCCTCAGGCATAGGTAACCTTAGCTGATTTGGGCTATCCTGTTTATGCCCTTTGGTTTTATTGCCTCCAAACACTTATTTGGAACTCCGATCTTTCCGTTTTGAGCATACCTGATGAAGGGTATTACAGAAACGCGTTGTGCGCACTAAATTTGATATCTACGTTTTCATTTCGCCATATAATATAGGTGACAAATTTCTCATGCACTTGCTTTCGTTGTTTAAATATTCGTAGATTCGGTTATATATTTCTTCCAAAATGATTTCATGTAATATGGATTTTATATGCAGCTCGGAACAGGTAAAATGGGTTCATATGCTGTACAGATATATATAATAGGGAAGTTCTTAATGCTGTGTTCGACAGATAATTTTTTTATCTTTAAATATGTCACCTATGGTTGCCATACAAGACAAGACAATTTGTCAAACATTCGGAAGTTTAAAGATAGGACATACATTCTTCTGGGTTTGATAAATTCCGGTGGTTGCGGTTTGCATAACCTATCTATAGATTTTCTTTAAGTCATGTATAAGCAATATATCACATCGAAACATGTTATCACAGGTAAAACATTTTATATTAAGCAATTGTCAACTTGGAAATAGTCATGTTAACAATTACACTGAAATACAGACAGATATTGCCCATTTATTGACAGATGTAAAACCGAACATAACTGAGTTTGATTTCCTGTGATAGCAGTATAAAGCTGCAAGGTTCTCCTTCACCAGGTATAGGTGACCTTAACCGACTTTAGCGATTCTTTTTAGGCCCTTTGGTTTACTTCCTCCCACAACATTTTAGATTATGCCGTTTTCCAACCTTTCGTCTTTGAGCGTACCTCATGAAGGTTATTCCAGAAAGTCGTCGTGCGCTAAGATTGATATCTACGTTTCTATTTTGAATAAAATGAGATTTTGGTTATGTAATGTTCTATCGATATAATATTCGATTTATACCGACATTGGAATCATTCAGACCTTGTGTTATTTTCATTTATCTTTGTCAGTGTACCAGAAGTCACGTACGATATACCAGTGAAATTGTTGTTTGTGTGGATACAAATTTACATCGAATGTCGGAATAAATGCTACAGCTAATTGAAAAAAGATGTTCGGTAACATAATCCAGGATATTGAAATTTGTTGTTGAGTTTTAAACCAAATATTTTTGGACGGCTTCTAGATAACTTGTGTTTAATTACTGTCCTCGACGTCACACTGAAGTAAACAAATATTTGAAATTAAAATGAAAAACAAAAATTCCGACAACGTCAGCATATTTTCAAAATATAATCAAAGAATCGTAGAATTAGATGCAAATCCGATATTCCCAACGTACATATACAGGACCGCTCACTTTTCTGACTTAGTAAAGATATTTCCATAACAAGTGGCAGGGTTAAACTAGATGCATGTGCCGAATTTATTTGTATGCTGTGTTATTCGACTTAGTGCATACAGCAGTGAAGATACCAGGGATATGTTCCGCTTGTCTTAATCACAATCCAGTCCTTTCCTCGTCATGGCTTAGCATCGGCTTTGTAACAAGAGTAACACGACGGGTGCCACTAGTAGAGCAGGAACTTCTAACCCTTTCGTAACATCTGAATTTACCTCCGGTTTTTAGTGAGGTTCTTGTTGTTCAATCTTTAGTTTTCTGTGTAGAGTTTTACAGATCATTGTTTCTTTTTTTTCCTTCTGGCCATTGTAATGTCTGTACTTAGTGGATTTACGGCTTTGATAACCCCTGAAGTATCTTCAACATTTTCTTATTTTGTTTCATTGAAAACATTGATTACATGTAGCACCATTGACTTGAGAATTTTGAATTGGTTTTTTTATTCCATCTTATTTATTTCTGACATATTTTCACTGAACATTTTAAATTTAATTTCGTTCCAATCTATTCCATAATTTTACATTCCCATTAAATGGCGTCATCTTGTTTTTTATGTAGCAATAATCAATTATAGTGCTTTAGCCTTTTGGAAACATCAGTCGTAATGGAGCTTGTAATAGTACATGACCCGATGAACATCGCATTTTGTATGGGTACTATATTGGCCGCGATTGTATGGTACATGGAATAAAATGTATTCATGCAATCAGTACCAATTAATTGCAACGCTGTGAGTTCGAATCCTACCCGTGGTGATGCTTACTCGATAAAACTTAATAAAGTAATAAAGTTCGCGATTTCGACAGGCCTTAGCTCTATTGAAGTGTCTGTATCAAGCCAGGAGATTAAGCGGTCATATACATGTGTGTTTTTTATATTAAGTTTGTCTCTCTTTCTACGGTTTTTCCATTATATTTTGGACCTGTTCAGACGTTGTAACATTGTTGTATCTTTTCTTATCACATACACTAAAATATGGTTTTTTTTATTCTACCAAAGCACCCAGGCCCTCTCCTCGTGATATATGTATTTCCACTACTAATATTTTTGTCTGATTAATGTTGTACCAAAATTAATATAAAAAGAAACAATCAAATAATTGCTTTATACATTGTAGAAATATTGCCTTGAGTTGGTTTCTTTGTTCACTTATAAAGATCATATGAATGGGTTGGGTTCATAAGGTAATTACAGGCTAAACTTTGTGCTTTTGTCACCTGTCTATTGTTAAAGGTGTTAAAGTTTGAGATTTTATCTTGTGGGATCAATATAATCCCGTATTATAGTAATCTCTTATTTTTGACAAATATGCGTGCGATAATTCCTTTGTTTTGACGATTTTTGTCCTTTATTTTCATTGAAATGTGGAGTCATGCAAAATAACCAAATTAAATTGCTATTTAAAGAACTGTTATAGTAGGTGTCTGTTTTAAGGTTAGTGTTAACGCTGTCAACACTATTTCAGTTATATCGTGGCGGACAGTTATATTAGTGGAGGAAATCACCGACCTGTCGTAAGTCACTGACAAACTTTATTACATTATGTTGTATTGGGGTACACATCGTTATGAGTGGGGTTCGAACTCACAACGTTAGTAGTGATAGTCACTGACTGCATAGGTAATTCTAAATCCAACTACTATACGATCACGACCACGACGGCCCCTGAACAAAATTGAAATATCAATTAGAGAAAAGAGTATAAAACAACAATATATTTCGTTTGTAGTAGTAGTAGTAGTAGTAAAATTACAAATACAAACATAAATACAAAACAAAAAATGTCACATTGTCGGAACAATTATTTGGTAGTTGTATGATAGCATTAATTGGACAGAAAAAATAAAAGGTGTGCTGTATTCAGGGTCTGGTTAAGTATTTATCAGTAATTTTGCCATATTTTCCCTTTGATCCCAACTAATGATATTTTCAGTATCATATAACTGACTGCTACCGACAATTATTGTTCAATGTGACGTCAAGCACATTATAAAATGTATAGCGCTGAAGGTGTCTACATACATTATCATTAGTATCTCGCATGTCTTCCTGTCGGTCTCCTTGCGATACTAGTGATAATGTCTGTCTCGACCTTGATATTGTCATTATTCTATAAGTATATCCATTGTCCTGTGATAGTACAGTATACTCCAAATGTACATTATCACGAGTAGTGTCCATGGGGTGGAGAGAGGTAGGATCAATACGGTTATAATATTTTGAGCGTGAGGTTGCAAGCTTTAACGTCCTCAGACGTAGCGATCTACAACTCAATTTTTTCAATTTACAACAAATACTGATAAAGTTTTTGACAGAAATTTAGCATTTTCAATTTATCTAAAACCAGAAAGCAAACCTTCTTCAAAAAACTTCTTGTAGTAGACAAATGAATGGGCAATAGTTAAATGACTCCAAATCTGCATATTTTTTAATGTACCTATATTTATAATAGAGTGAACAGAAGTGTTGCAGTATAAAATGGAGATATCTAGTTTAGTGTGAACGACGCATTACTGGAGAAATCTTCACCAGGATCGCTCATAGTCACACGATTGTAGCCATGATTGCTCATAGTCACACGATTGTAGCGATCAATTATTTAAAAGTCTTCGTGAGCAAGTGAACTAAATGGCCTAAGCAGGACAACCAAAGTTGGCAATGGTTACCTTTACTTCAGTGAGATTGAGCTTAGATTTATTAAACTACATTATTTAGGTACTGTAAATTTCAAAAATAAATACATCTGATAAGCTATGGCAGTGCCCAAGCACTGACGATTGGGCGAATGATAACCTTAACAGTTTAGCCAAAATCAGCTAATGTAACCTATGTTCGAGGGAGAATGACATTAGTTTTAATAAATTACATTGTTTAGGAACTGTCAATATCTACTGAGTGTAACCATAGTAACGTGGTGTTTAATAAAGAACAACTTAAAAACAAATATTATACAACAGAAAGCTAAAGTGGCAGTATAGACAAACAAAGAGAAGCTATATATAGTGTATAATTCGACTTATTATCTAGGGCCTTACATAAATTATTTTCTTCACGTCTGTTTATTAATATTTCAGACGGGACAGTTATATCCAATTAATAACCTTCTTAATCGCTATGTATTTTTCCATCTGCCATTTTAATTGAATAATTCTAAATAGTATATCGGATTTATTATTATCCGATTTCTTGTCTTATTAGAATTATGAAATATTTTGGAATTATTTTAAATTAGCAATATCTAATTTTAGACACCTTTTTCTATCTTAAGGTGTTAAAAGTTAAGGATTGGTACTTATGTGGTCAAGGCGAATCAACATAATATATAGACAAAGCCATTGTTATAGGCATAATAATGTTAATGTGTACAGCTGCACAAGCTTATTACATTTTGTATAATTGGCTTCCGCAAGAGGTAATATTAATATGTTCAGGGTATTAAACGATTA
The DNA here is from genome assembly GCA_963680875.1 of Bathymodiolus brooksi. NCBI lineage: Eukaryota > Metazoa > Mollusca > Bivalvia > Mytilida > Modiolidae > Bathymodiolus > Bathymodiolus brooksi. Next base: position 68,298,357 of record OY804587.1, read on the forward strand.
TATAAAAATAAAAATAACTCAGCCTATTAAATTAAATTTACCAAATAAAAATAAAAAGATTTGGTAACAAAAGGTTTTATATAATGTATACAGTTGCTATTTTTTTCTGGACTATCAAAGTTGTTCATTAGTTAAGTTTTCAGTCACGTGATCAAGCACGTGTATGCAATCTGATAGAAAAACGTGTTAAAAATGGATTTAAGAATACCATTTAGATTTAAAATTAGAGACAAATACGTATTCATGTGAAAATAGAAAATGATTGGTATTCGTAACACAATTGACTGAAAATTCAATAGCACACTGCTGATTAACCATGTGCACTGCACGTTGGGGAAACTATCAACCTAGTTCTACTATGACAATAAATTTCTCATATATCAAAATATGTGGTATTTTATTTGTTTTTTTGTTTCATTTAAGCAGAGGCTATGTTGGTAGAATTTAAGATTCAATTTTGATTTCTCATATATCCCACCATTGTACGAATAGTTCATGTTTATGTATCTACAGCTTACTTTGTTTTGTTTTGTGTATTTGTACTTTAACCTTTTACTATTTAAGCATTGAAACGCGTCAATACATGCGGATGTGAAACATATGTTGGACATTTCAAGTCTACGTTAAGTTTCAAACATCCCGTCTTACCATCAGATCACATTGATCACAATAGTATACTACATATTTAATATATTTGACACTTGATTGTAAATTGTAGTTTAATATATAGAGATTAATACATGACCTTTTCCATATTAGCCAGAGTAAAATTCCTAGATCCCCATATCAGCCCGAGACGCAGTCGATGTTATAATATTGTTATCATATACTTCCGACAAATTGTTTTATGAAGCAAATAAACAAAATGGTATAATTAAATGAATTGATATGGAAGTTTAATGCAAATTCAACAGATACATTTTAAGATCAGTATTGTCAAACAAGTGCATTTCTAAATAGTATTGGTATCCTTACTGCCATACTGGTCACTTCCGCCGATTCTTGTAGACACGATTAGTAGGTATGTAACAAGGGTAAAAATGCACTTTTAACAATTTACGTTGGGTTTCATATTTTTCAAGAAGTGTGATCATCATAATTTACTTCCCGTGAAATGTGATTAGTAAAAATTATTTTTCGAGAACCGTGATGATACCCCTATCTCTCACTCATCTTTGTGTGTCAGTTAATGTTTGTAAACAGACGTCACCGGAAATACCGGAAGTAACTTTCACGAGACGCACGATTGTGGATGTTTTGCTCGAGACGCCTCTAATATGCATATCAGCCTGGGGGTGAAATTGTGGCTAGTTTACTTCCGGTCGTTACACATATGCAAAAACTATCATATTAATGCTAAGTATATGATAATTATCAATATATCAACTTTCACCGTACCTGGTGAAGGTAATTCCAGAAACGCGTCGTGCGCACTAAATTTGATATCTACGTTTTTATTATATACATGTACATGTAGATTAGTAATTGGTCAATATTTACAAAACATTTAAACACAAGTATTTCAATTCTGGCAAAATTATATATTGAGAACTGACGTGAACTTTTTATAATATGTTCTTGCACTATTTTCTATTGGCCATACTTTGTTGATATATCCAGATGATAGCGTAACTTATGTATTTAAGTACATTGTATAATGTCTAGATAAATGTTTAACTGCCTTTCCAAATTGTATAGTTTATGATTACGTAATTCATTACAACGTTTCAAGCTATTTAATGTGTTAAATTACCTGGGAGTAACACTCAGTCAGATGTAATTTATTTCTCCTAAATATTTATGAGGTTACAATTTATGCCGTTCGAGTACATGTCTTCACGTTTAAAGTTCGGTTTTGTGATGTCCGCGTAAAAATGATGTTGGTTTCGTCTTTACTCCAACGTGTTTTTCAGGGAATATTTGTTTTGTTTATGTTATTTGTATTATTTACTTAAACTGGTGTCCAAACCGATTTCCTTATCAGATGGTGTTCCTGTAGTATTACAGTAAAACGACGGTTGCCACTGGAGGAACAGGTACTGCTCACCCTTCAGGAGCACCTGAATTCATCCCAGGTTTTGTTGGCTCATGTTGCTCAACTTTTATATTCTTTGTAGTAGATCTTTTTTTTTTCTTTTTGTCATTTTTCGGTTGTCCAGTGTCTTGTCTGTCCGCGTCCTTCCTCGAATTACGTTTTCTGATTATCCCACTGGTATCTCAAAGCTTACTTATGTATACGTCAGGAAAGTTTTTATATATATTCTCTGACTTCTGATGAATAAATTCAGGAAGGAACTGACTAGATAATATTCATTGATTATAAACATTATGCTAATTTTAATTTTTCTTCAATTCTTCAATTAGGATAGCCTTATTCTAATTTTCTACATAGATCAGAAAATAAGAATACAATGATGAATCCAACGGATTTTATTTAGATCATTAAGCAAATGTGAAACAGAAATACTTGATTGTTCAGGACAAGTTGCGTAATAAAGTTTCCCCAATGATATTCAAATGATATTATGTTAGAGAATAGATAGAATTACACTTATTATGAAAGAACAAACGATTGAATTTCGTATTTTCTCATTTATTAGACTAACATTTACACTTGAATGCTAAAACTTAATCTAAATAAAGTATTTTTGCATAGCAAATTATTCAATAAAAATCTAATCTTCTGGACATTCACCTTTTTTTTCTTTGTGGTCGTCAAAAACTGAACTGAACTTCACATACATCAATAATAACATTATTATTAATATAATCAACTTACAAGGGAAAGCATTATTGGTCGAATACAGTCGGTACACGACGTGTGTCACTAGTGGAGCAGGAGCTGGTGACACTTCCGAAGCATCTGAGTTGTCCTACTATTTTTAGTGGGGTTTTGTTGTTAATATTTTCCAAGTACATGTCTTCACATTTAAGTTCCGTGTTGTGATATACGCGTAAAAGTGAGGTTCATTTTGTCTTGACTACAAATCTAATCTACTGGACATTCACCCGTTTTTCTTTATGGTCGTTAAAAATGGAACTGAATTTCACTTACATCAGTAATGGTATTGTTATTACTTTAACCAACCTACAAAGGAAGGAAGGAAGGAAGGAAGGCATAATTGGTACAATACAAACGGTAAAAAGGTGTACAATGATGAAGTTTAAGAGTTAAATGGTCAACAACCGGAACCGGAAACGTAATGTAAGTGACTATGATCCAACTAAATGAAACCTAATATTATCGTGTAAAGTAGTTCATCATTGAATACTATTTGTAAATAAATGGTAAACAATTGATCAATTTCCTATCATTCTAAGCTGCGGGTATAAAACAATTGGATAGAGTGAGAATTACATCCTGTTATAGGACAGTGCATTGTTTTTCTTTGGTACAGGCACTAGTAAGAAGCGGCGTTAAACCAGTATAGTAGCCCTGACTTCTACTTATAGTGAAATTATGTGACCATGGTAGTGTGTTTCACATGTGAGTGAAATGTCGACGATGAGCAGGTTGTAATAACTAACTCCGATTTAATACATAATAAATATATTCGTCGTGACAGAAAAGTTGCCAAATGTATGATAATAGTTAGACAAAGGGAGTCCATTAACCATTACATGTATTTAAATGTTAGATTACACAAGGCTATCGGAAAGTATAATCAGGAAACAATGGTCAACTCCATCTTTCGTCATCTTTATGCAAGTGACAAAATAAATTTAAACAAGAAGTTGTTTTCTTCGCGAATATGTTTTGAACGATCAATTAAAAAAAAAAGATTTTGGTCATAACTAACATATTCTCCTGCTTACTTTTATTTCACACTGAACCTACCTAGACATCACATACCCTTCAATTAAATTATATCTGTCTTTTGTTGATTGCCAGCGAGCGTCTTCATTTTGTTTTGATAAACAGAGATTTAATGCGCAATAATCTATCTTGATAAACGACTGTAATAACGCGTGTGCATATAGTTCGTCTAAATTAAGAAATCAATTGTGGGTGTTGATTTTTTTCTGGTGGAAATGTTTTCGTTAGCCTAATTGCATGATAAATCACTAAAGTACCACGTTACATGATTTTATATTGATGTCCTAATTTAAAAAATGTCTTAATACGTCATTATTTGAGATATGGTTGAATTTCACGCCTTTTCGCATCACTTTGTATTTTCCATTTTTCCCATTTTCAAATCTCACGAGATATGTTTCACGTTGCTATAGTTCACCGATTAAGATTTTACTAATCTAATTTGTTCGAACGCCAACCCAAACATACAAAAAGTGTAGAACGTTGATCACTACTGGGATTTTCTCAACCACATGAAATCAATTGTAATGTGACATCACTGAGAGTGGTATGTTGCATAAATTGTCAAGAAAATGACATTAGAGTTAAATCAATTGACTGACCGTATTATTTCAATAAGAGGGGAGGCTTGGGCCCGCAAAATGAGTTTAAATCGTTATTTTTGTTTTATTGAAATGCTTGGACCAAGACTGAAAAGTGAGCGTCGTGTATGTGTATGTTAGGGTATCGATTGTACCTCTTTCTATAATTTTCCTATTGGGTTTTAGAACTGCTCTGACAGTGGTGTATTTTGTTTTCCTTTTTATCCCATCTTCCTACTTGTTCTTATCTTTTAATTACTCTCAAAAGTAGTATTACTCCCCTAATTTAAAAACAGTAATTAAAGTGTGCTTTCAGAGCAATGTGTTGCTCTCTCTTTTAGTAAAATGCTATCGGTCATGTAGATTTGTGTTAAGGTATTTGTCCATGTAGATTTGTGTTAAGGTATTTGTCCATGTAGATTTGTGTTAAGGTATTTGTCCATTAGATTTTGGAACTGGTCCGACGGTGTGTTATTTTTGTTTTTTATTTCATTGAAGCAGAGCTTATGTTAGTAAAATTTAGGATTTAAATACAGCCATGTAAGTGTTTTTTACATGTGAGTAAAATGCCAACCTCCACATATAACTAGGTAAGCAGTTGTTATAAGAACGTTTGAATCATGAACAGCATACATAATACATTCAATCTTCGTGAGACAGAAGTTGTTGGATGTACAATATTGTTCTATTAAAGGGAACCGATGTTATTTAATTTGATATGAAAAAACAATATTCTGAGATATAATAAACATGTTTCAATAAACAAAGTAAAAATAAAATAATGCGCAATATTTCTAATAAAGGCATGTCATAGTTCTTATTATCTTGCAAACAATATCGGGTTCAGCAAATAATTGCAATGTAGAATTTTATGTTTTTTCCTCGTATGTTGTTTGTGTACGTGAAGTAACACATTTAGCTGTCTGACTTCTCCATCACGAGACTGCATTTACAGTGTATCATTTGATTGCTTCCTCTGTTGTGACGGAAGTTTATATCTTTCATCATACTTTCCGACACTTTGTTTAACAATTATCAATATTGTATCATCTCTATAATAAAACAGAAACCATAAATGTCACATTTTATACATTTGTGTGTTGATAACGTTTATCATCTAATGCGTTACTTCTTTTTAAAATATTTCTATCGCCATGTTATTCCTTAGATATTAAACCTTTATTTCTTTCTGCTAATTGGTTCAATACTCAAGTTTTCAATACATGTAGTATGTTGTCTATTTTTTAATTGGAATCGTTCCATTGTTTTATGATGTGTTCTACGTCATGTCGTATATGTTTTATTGTTATTGTCATCAACATGTTTTCGTTCTCAAAGTTTTGTTTATGACTTCTTCAAAGCGGACTGGGTAATAACGTATCAAAGCAGACATTTCACTTTCTGTAAAATATCCTACTCGTCAACAATTTAAAACAACTGATTGGGGGATTTGTTTTTCCTGACCATTAAGGCATTGCTAAACCAGAATCCTTTATATATAAGTCAACAAATTAGGTAATAATATTTTCCTATAATATAATAAGACTACACTATATTAACGGCATTCTACCACCCATTGTTTATAAGGTTGACCGTTTATTAACGTCTATTCAAAATAAGCCTCGGAGGTCATCATACCCTGTAGAAATAAGAACTAGTTTTGCAATAACAATAACGTCAATTTAACTAGTTTGAAAAACTCGAACATTTCAACATTTTGACGGGAACTTATCTTTCTTTTACGTCACTTATGATTTAGTTAGTATATCATGATATTGTCATGAGATACTCCTGTTGTCTCCAACATTGACAGCTACGACTGAAATATTGATGAAAGGGGCATTAAACAAATATGATCTTATCAAAGCTATGTATGGGGATGAAAGACTCGCCGTTATTCTAAGCGAATCGGTGTCGCAGTCTACAAAAGGAGTGGGTTTTTATTGTTATTTTTTTTCAGAATCCCACTGAAAAAATAAAACAACTGTTAGCCAAAGCGCTAACTTCAACACCTGGTTCTTAGCTAGTTGGTAAATTTCATCATTACATTTTCTCATTCTTTTCATATTGTTCATATATTAGTGTACATATATATTTGAATCATATAAAGTATAAAGTTCAAGATTATGATTTACGTCACGATAACTGGTGGTCACGTGACAATTTTTCAAATCAGATTACAGACGCTGATGAAGCTTGTCGATCGAGCGAAATATCCGTCAACTTGATTATAATTATAGTCTTTTTGTAGACTTATAGTTATTTTTGTTATATTTTAACATCTTTTTTTGGTGTTGTGCTACATTTTAGACGTTTATATGTATATATATATATGTATATCGTTTATATATATATATATATTCGTCTGAAAATTAAACAGTGTTAGAATTAAATCTTCGAGCTGACAAATTTTTGTTCTTCCCTTGACGGGATTTGAACTCTCACCATTGATACACTTCAGCACCAATCACTTAGCCTTATAACCAGCACTCTAGACCACTCGGCCACATCCGCTATGGATATATATATATATATAGTGCTTTATTAATCAATATAGCGGTTTTTTTCAGATTTGCATTAGAGTTGAAGACAATTGTTGGGACATATCCCCTAATGAAACAGTTGTTATTGTGTTTTACAATGTGCTCTATATGATATGTTCTCATGTTCTCACTTGAAATACAGACAATGTTTTTGTCGTTGCAGGTGAATTATATTGCGACGCTAATTTCGATTCGTTGCTATGCTGGGTTGCCGCTCCAGTCAACTCACAACATCATCTACCTTGTCCAATACCTGGGGTACCTGGTAAGTACATTTCAAGGTTCCTAACATATTACAGTAATGTAAAATAACTTGTACTTTTATCATTTATACTATGACTTGTATTCTGTACGATATTGCTAATGTTCAATTTTAGTTTTCTGTGTAGTGTTTTGTAGATCGTTGGTTTTTTGTTCATTTGGCCATTGTATTGTATGTCCTCCTTCCATTTTTCCCTTCTTATTACCCCTTTGATATCTCAAACTTTTTTTAAATGAATAAATGAAACAGTTGTTTTCTTAGAAAAACGATAGCCTAAGCTTTGCACACCAAAACAAAAATAAAGAAGTTCATATTGAAACTTCATATGTAGTGTTCCATAATCCAAATATATGGTAGTCTTCGCAAAGTATGACTGCATAATCAACTAACCAAGACCTGATGCAGAAATGTTATCGAGTCACTTAATGGGAACAGTCAAAATCTTACTTTTTTAAAACTTCTTGGGGTTTTGTTGTTATTGTTTTTTGTTTTTTTTTGGGGGGGGGGGGCTGGGGATTTTTTGGGGTTTTTTTACATGATTTTCATACCTTCTCCCTCCACCTAATAGTAAAAATAAAAGATCACATATTTTGCAAACATACGTTTTCTTCAGATTCAATTTTATCATTCTCTCATTGAACAAAAGCCATTGATCGATTGTACATTGAATGAGGTAAAATTAGCCATCATATTACAGTAATTATCTCTGATTATATTGCTCTGTTTACTATTGTTAAATATCATTAGATTGGTGGAATCAAATAACCTAATGGTCAATGCATTACACTACAATTACTCTTAAGTGGGTATCAGTCGGTCTGCTTCTTAACGTTTATATAATTATCCTGGCTGGAAATTAAAACAGCGGATTTTCATTCAATGACATTGCACAAAAATAACAATACTAAGTGATTAACGATGTTTTTTTAAAACGAGATGACTGAGAAACGTCCTCGAGTTTTAAAAAACATCTTTAATTATTTTATCACTATTTTGTATTCATAATTAAATAATTTTTGTTGAGATACTGACATTTTTTTAAATACAATTAATATTTTATATCGTTAATCACTTAATTATCAAGAATTTGGTAATGTGACGTCATTATAACGTCATATTAGAAAACAAGATAATATTACGTGCGTCCTTGACAACGCTTAGCAATTAGCGATAATTGGAATCATCTCATGTGCTTACGTGATATGAAATATATCGGTTTTAATCATCAAATGGAAAATAAACAAAATAGCGATAAATTGATTTAATATAATGAATACGAGGATGACAATATACATGAGAATATTTTGGACACATTGAATGAGTGAGTGATTGTTCCTTAACGTCAACTCTGCAAATTTCAGCTATATCATGGCGAGAACAAGTAATTTACAATGAAATGATGATGAGGACCGTTTTGTACTAGACCAACACGCTTAGTTGGATTTTTATAGTGCTAGCTCACTGAACAAAATAGTACGCGGAAAGACATGTCGCCCCACTCGGATGCATTATCCTGATTCCGAACTAACCAGTCTTTGCTCTCTTTCTCCTTAATGCTGCGTGCTTAGCGGAGAAGCAACGAATACCAATTTTATAGTCTTTGTTTGACCCGATCGGGGCTCGAACTCACGATGTACCGCCCTCGAAGCGAGTACGATCCAAAAACAATACACTACCGATGTGGTTTTGGACACATTGATGTAAAATATTCTGCACATAGAGATGTAGCAGTAGTGAAACATAATGTTGGTGGTATGAGGTCAGTAAGGGTGTTCAGTCGATACACTGATAGCTAGAAGATGTAAGTTGGAGAAGAAAAATCCATACCCACTTTTATCCCATTCTATATTCATACAGTGTGTGTCAAACACCCGCGAGGTACGGATGCCAACACCGGATCTTAAATCGTATTTTTACAAGATGCGTTCTTACTTTACAATACAATCATTATATTGATATAATACTATGCATAAGAAAACGTTATTTCATCGTAGTGTTTCTGTGAAAGGTTTTTTTTATATCTCCCAATAGTACGCCATTAACTGCTGTAGTTGTCTTGCTTAGAGCTTCTAGGGTATCATTATGGTCCATGTGTCTGTCTTTATTTAAATGAGACGTCACACTTACTCGTCATTAAGACGTATACGTACGCCTCAAACATTTAATCGTTTTGTTTTCCTAATCTTTGTTAGAGTATGGTCATTGAGTGTTTACATTGTGTTGTGTTCGGGCTACGTTGTCTGCTTACGTCAAGGCGGTTGCTTGCGCCTTAGACCTTTTATAGTTTGTATTATACATTTGTATTGGTTATCGTGATAGTGTGGTCTTTATGTTTATATGTAAAAAGAAAAAAGATAAGCACCCCCTGATATATTAAAACATAATAAGTTACACTAAGTTTAGATTCTAATATTTATATTGATTATAACAAGAACAATGTTCCATTAAAAAGATGTGCTCATACAGGTGTGACCATTATGTCTAATATCGACTAGTCATGCACGTGAACCATGCCTCAGTATGATCACGCTTCGAATTTGGGTATTTAAGTCCGATGTTTTAAAAAATGTAATCATTCTCAGTAAGCATGGTACGAAGGCGAATATCAGAAGCACAAAGATGGCAAATAATCGGCATGCATACAACAAAGATGTCCTTCAAAGCTATTGGACGTCAGCCGTCTCGTGGGGAAAACACACACACAAACCAACAATGTGAGACTTGCCAAGATCCGGCAGACCATGGGTAACATCTGATCGTGACGACAGGGCATTGCAGCGTTTGGTTAGACGGATGCCATTCGCAACCTGTCCCGTACTCAAACAACACTCGCTGCCCAATAGACGTCTGTCAACAAGAACAGTTAGAAACCGTCTGAAATCAGCGGGACTTAAATCAAGGACTTAAACGTCCACTATTGGTAGACCGACATCGACGAACACGTTTGGCATGGTGTTTAGCACGACGTCGTTGGAATTTACGGACATGGCGCAAGATCCATTGGTCAGACGAGAGCCGGTTTCTGCTTCATGTAACCGACGGCCGGATGAGGGTTTGGAAACACAAAATACAGCCTATACCCCATGGAACATCCAGCCAACTGTCCCTTAAGGAGGAGGCTCAGTAGTGGTTTGCGGGTGTATCTTTCATGACTGCAAGCTGGATTAAGTCACCATACAAGGCAACCTAACGTCTTGCAACCAGTTGTTATCCCCCATTTCGACAACCACCCACTAGCTACAAGGCCCGTGTATATGGATGAAAACGCCAGGCCTCATCGTTCAAGAGCAGTAACCGTCTACCTCCAAAGGGAAACCGTGACTTCTAATCCTTGGCCAGCCATGAGCCCGCATTTGAATCCCATAGAGCATATTTGGGACATGTTAGGCCGTCGTATACAGGCTCGGGAACCTCCTGTGCAAACCGTTCGTCAGTTGGAAGCAGCATTGCATCGGGAATGGAAGCAGCTATCACAACAGGACATCCGACGTCTAACTGGAGGGATGAGACGCAGGGTTGAGGCCGTCATCCAAGCACGTGGGGGTTACACCCGGTACTGAACTTTGAACAATAGATGTCGTCAAGAGATTCATAAGTGACGTTTCGAAAATGAAATGCCTTGCTGTTTGAACTGTGAAGGTCAATACTTAAAATGGACATGTTTTACTGCAAAAACTGGCCTTGTGATATTGTGATTAAATATTCATTAAATTAACATTTTTCTTGATTTATTTTTGGTGTTTCTTACAGCCAATGTAATGTTCTAACAGGTCACCATTGCGTTCTTGAGATTATCTGGTCAGTAATCTCGTGATACTTGTATCATTTGTCATTTCAAACAAACATCGGGGTGCTTAACTTTTTTCTTTGTGTATATATTGTTTGTTTCCTCAAGACTGATATATTCAACTTAGAAATTAAATCGTTAATTGTCCCCGTTTTCGTGAGAGAGTGGCCATTGAAATCATGCTTTGTGTTTCCTCTCCTTTGTATTTTTACTGCGAGACAGATGGTTCTGCCGTTGGATCTTAATCATTTGTGTTTTCCCAGTCATTATGAGAATGTGGTCAGTGAGTGTGTTCATTGTGTTTGATCTACCTTTTGTTTCTACTTTAAGACGGATTCATGAACTTAGTCTTAGAACGGATGTCGTTTTGTTATCCTTGTCAGTGTGGTCATTGAATGCACCCACGCATTCCATTCCTGTTTGGTGTTTACTTCAAGGCTGATGATTGCATCTTATATCTTTTATTTTTTTTTTGATGTTGTGGTTTTCATTTGAATGTGGCGGATTTTACATTTGTTTTTGTACATTACGTTTGCTTTCTTTTTTTATGTTTTCTTCCAAATCAGAATAGTAATCGCTTTGTTGTCCCGGGCATCTTGAGAGTGTGGTCGTTTAATTTATGCCTTTTATTTGTTCTCTTCTTGTGATTATTTCAAGACGGATGCTTGCGCTTTAGCACTGTATTCGTTTTGTTATTCTGGTTTTTTTTCTGAGAATGAGGTCGTTGAGCTTTATAGTTTCTTTTAGCTTGTATTTTCTACTCTTATTGTGATCCGAAGTAATCCACAGAATAGAAATAGAAGAAATAATATATATATATAATCATATATCAACATCACATATCTGGAAAGATCATAATGCTAGCGTAAATTGAAACAAAATGCATTTTGTGAAAATGATACTGTGAGTTGAACGATCTTTACATTGACCATATGAGTAGTACACGGGTGTCTTATAAGAAACAGACTGTTAACCCTTCGCGAACATCTGAAGCTCACTTTGTTGTTTGTTTTTGTTTGTTTTTATCTTTTTTTCTCCGTCCTGTATCATATGTGCCCAAGGTTGCCTGTGTCTCTAAGACTGTCAATTCACAATTACCCATTCGGTTTTTCCTAAGGTTTTTTTAGTTTTAAACATTTTGATTTCATATTTCATTCATGATGTTGTTTTTTTCTATGTGTATACTGTTTGTGTACTTTTTTCTCTAATAGCTATTTTACCATTTTACTATAATCATCATTTGCAGGCAGGAGTCATCAAGATAATATTTCTTGACTCTAAATATCTTTGATCTTAACTTGTTTCGTTATTTAATGTTAGAATGATATAGCAAGTTACATAATTTTGACATTGAAGTACAACCATCTAGAAATCGATACAGGTTTTAAATAAATAAATCTGCATGTTGACGTGTAGTTGAATTTCACATTAGAAGATAAATTGTCTAGAAGTTCTGATGCATAAAGCTTCTTTATTGCTGTAAGATACACTTGTATTTCTAATTAGACAAGTAAGGGACTTAATAACGTGTACGGTGCCTATCTGACATATATGGAAGTAATAGTGCATGCTAAACAGTATAAATCGTAACAAGAAGACTAATGGTATGTCTTATTCAAAAAGCAGATATCTTATAAATTAATTGTACATCTTATTCAAAAACAGAAATCTTACAAATTATATACAACGCATATATTCGAACAAAGAGGAAATGGACAGAGAAAGCAAATTGATAGATGCTAAGTTGAAAAGTTCAGTGGTGGGTTGTTTTCTCCATTTTGTTCTTTATTTTTACCTTCTTTTTCCATTGTATTTTCTTTGTTTTTTTTATTTTACTTTTATTCTTTTTTCCCCTTCTTTTTATGTATGTTTGGATTTTGTTCCTTTGTTTTAAATTGTTTGGTTGGTATGTTCTGTTGTTGTGTTTTTTTTTTCTTTTTCGTTTTTTTTTTCATGTAGGATGCGAAATTTGATTTAATAAGATAATAGAAATATTATTTAGATACACCGTGGAACTACAAATATTAACAACCGATACGAATCTAACTGTTGTACCTGTATTTTAGATTTGTTTTTGAATGAAAAACCCTCAACGGCATAACTATGTGAATATCTGGCATTTTACATTTTACACAGAAGGTCATTTTATTTTTGCATGTCAATCAAAACAGTGGACGACATTTCCCTTTGTCATCGAATAACAGAAGCAAAAAATGGTAGACAGTGACACAATGTCAAAAATCGCTGGAAAGCATCATATGTATTTCGGTCAATAATATATACGAAGCAGAAAATCTGCATTTCTCTCCTTTACACTTTTCTTCTTTCCTTAATATGAGGCAGGTGCAACCTGAAACGCTCCCGAAGAACAGTAATTTTTCTTCCTGTTTACAAAATATCAAGTTTAAAAATAACACCACCTAAAACTCCAAACTCCGGACAGTTTTCGTATCCGCTACCGAACATTGTTTCATTTTTATTTGAAAAAAATTAGGTCACGTGATTTTTCTTTTAATTTATTTCCGATTTGGCAGCCATATTGTTGAAGATTTTGAAGTGTCATAGTACCTATTCATACTTCTACCATTAACCCTCCCAAAAAGGGAGCGTATAATTATGACACGTATTAATATAAGAACCTTCAGATTAAAAATTTTACCAGTCTAGAAAGATTGGATATGGTGCTGTTTATGCACATATGGACCAGTTCAGTCGTATGTCTCACGGTTTAACACGATTATCTGCCCGTCGTCGTTTGTCCTTTAACTGGGACATTTGTATTAATATAAAACCATGGTCGTGATTGTATGGTAGTTGAATGCATAACTACCTATGCAATTAGTGCCTATCACCACTAACGTTGTGAGTTCGAGTCCTGCTCAGGCTAGATGCAATCGAATACAACATTGTGATAAAGTTTCTGAGTGACTTGCGGCAGGTCAGTAGTTTTCTCGGGGTACTTCGGTTTTCTCCACCAATAAAGCTGACTGCGACAATATAACTGAAATATTGTTGAAAATGGCGTTAGACATCATAAACCTAACCACCTTAACATAAAACCTTAAGATAAATTGTCTAGAGCTTCTTATACTTAAAGCATCTTTATTGCTGTCAGATACATTTCTATTTCTAATTAGACAAGTAAGGGACTTAATGTCGTGAACGGTGCCTCTTTGACATATATGTAAGCATTATTGCATGTTAAACAGAATAAATCGTAAAGGAATGGTATGTCTTATTCAAAAGCAGAAATCTTACAAATTAATGGTACATCTTATTCAAAAGCAGAAATCTTACAAATTATATACAACGCATATATTCGAACAAAGACGAAATGAATAGAGAAAGCAAATTGATAGATGCTAAGTTGAAAAGTTTCCATTCTGTTCTTTCTTTTTTTCCTTCTTTTTCCATTGTATTTTCTTTGTTTTTTATATTTTACTTTTATTCTTTTTTCCCCCTTCTTTTTATGTATGTTTGGGTTTTTTCCTTTGTTTTAAATTGTTTGGTTGGTATGTTCTGTTGTTAATTTGTGTTTTTTTTTTCTTTTTCTTTTTTTTTCATGTAGGATGCGTTACCTGGTATCATCGCATTAGCAAAAGATTTATCACATATTATAGTAATTTAGCTCGGTTGAATAATATTTGCAGTCTATGTTGAAGGTGAAAATCTCAAATTGATGAAAAAGTAATATTTCCTACACATTATTTCTTAACTGCCATCTAAAATAGCACGAAATTTGATTTAATAAGATAATAGGAAATATTATTTAGATACACAGTGAGACTACAAATATTAGTTTCCGATACGAATATAACTGTTGCACTTGTATTTTAGATTTTAAAACGAGAAAGCCTCAACGGCATAATAATATATAATTATGTGAATATGATACATATGACACAATTACAAATAAACAATTTGTAAATAATTCACTAATAAGCAAATATTGAGAATGTCATATTATTTTTGCATGTCTCAACCAAAACAGCGGACGACATTTCCCTTTATTATCTAATAACAGAAGCAAAAAATAGCAGACAATTACACAGTATCACAATCGCTTGAAATTATCCTATGTATTTAGGTCTATAATATTGCGAAGCAGAAAATCAGTAGGCTTGGTTTGGTTTGGTGTTTAACGCCACTTTTAACTATTTCAGTTATATCGTGGCAGTCAGTGACAAGTCGCTGACAAACTTTATCACATAATGTTGTATCGAATACACCTCGACATGAACGGGGTTTGAACTCGCGACTTTAGTGGTGATAGACACTGATTGCACATATAGTAGTAAATCCAACTACCATACGATCACGACGACGACGGCCCCAGAAAATCAGCATCCCTCTCCTTTACACATTTCTTCTTCCATTTTAATTACATCCCGTACTAATATAAAACGTTCAGATAACAAATTTACCAGTCTAAAAAGATCGGATATGGCGCTGTTTAGGCACAGCTGGACCTGTCCGCTTGTGCGTCTCACCCTTTAACAAGCTCATCTCTCCGTCATTGTTTGGCTTTTAACTGGGGCATATGTATTTATATAAAAATGTTAGCTGTCCATATTTACGTTGTGTCACCATGTCTATAGAAGCAGGGGCCGTCGTGGTTGTGCAATCAGTGCCTATTACCACTAACGTTGCGAGTTCGAATCCCGAGATGTACTCGATAAATATTATGTGATAAAGTTGTGAGGTGTACTCGATACAATAGTATGTGACAAGGTCGGTGATTTTCTCCGGGTACTTCGGTTTTTTCCACAAATAAAACCGCCACGATATAACTATAATAACCACCATATACCAAACCTAATCCATCTATAGAAACAGTTTAATGGTCATTTTAAGGTGAAACAAATTTGTGACAGTTTTTTTCTTGCCATTTATTATATATGCGCCGCATTTTTCTAACCACTGGAGATTTACCTTGTCCCAAGCCATGATTTCTAACCACTGGAGATTTACCTTGACCCAAGCCATGATTTCTAACCACTGGAGATTTACCTTGTCCCAAGCCATGATTTCTAACCACTGGAGATTTACCTTGACCCAAGCCATGATTTCTAACCACTGGAGATTTACCTTGTCCCAAGCCATGATTTCTAACCACTGGAGATTTACCTTGACCCAAGCCATGATTTCTAACCACTGGAGATTTACCTTGTCCCAAGCCATGATTTCTAACCACTGGAGATCTACCCTGTCCCAAGCCATGATTTCAATCAGCTACTGTCGTTGTGATTCCAGCTTAATTTCCGCGTAGGTTCTCTGTTGTATATACGAAAATGGAATAATATGCAATATGCAATTGAAATTGTATGAAATCATTATTTCAAATGCCAAATGTTCATTACATTGTAATTAGCACGAATGCATTCCATGCTTTCCTATGACGAAATATTATTTGAGTCCAATGGATAACAGTACATCATATAAATAATTAGATTCAGCTTTGATAATGTAGAGAATTCATCGTCTATATTAACAAAGTAGAATGCAGATTTTCAGTAAGTTGAAAGTGTGTCATGTTTTACGCAACAGTTTAAAAAGCAATTATATTAAACATTACACTTACAATAGAAATAGAAATATTTACCCTAATTATCTATTTACATTTTGCCGAAATGTCAGATATTGCAAACATATAGTTTCTTCTTTTTCTTTTCTTTTTTCTTGGCAAAGCATTTTGCATGATAAACATGGGGATTTTATTTCTGTACATTTATCGGTTTTCATAGCAGTACCCGGCTTTATTTCCTGCATAATTAATCCGAATAAACCAGTCGCTACATTCCTACTCCCTACGGTCGCTTCATTGACCTCGTAAGATGATTTTCGATATAGGGAGCAGTAATCATGCGGGTTACTGCATACTGGCATGATTTATATATTATTCATATTGTACCCTAAGTATTTTACCACAGGCTTTCCTTTTTGTCATCGATTTACGACTCCTGATTGCCCAATTTATATATTCAATTTTTTCTTGACATACATTTTTTTTTAGTTTTTGTCCTCAATTCTAGTTTTGACAGTAATACATCAGCTGTACATGTAGTTGTAGCGTCTAGTTTTACAACTAGTATAACCCCGCCATACTTTGGTGAAGTCCCTGTACAAAGCCAGGAAAGTGAGTGGTCGTGTATTTGTGTGTTAGGGGTATAGAATGTTCCTCTGTTTCTTCCATTTCTGTTCCGATAGTGTGGTATATTTAGTCTTTCATTTTATTCGTAGCATCAGTAATATTGAGTAAAGATTTATTTATTAAACGTCTGACATCCTTTAAAAGTGTATTTTATTGCAAAACATTGCTTTCGTTATTCAGAAAGTAAAACTATGTTTGACCCTTTAAACTACTGCCCTCGCCGATATCCTGCACACTGCATGAAAACGAGAATACTATTTTTAACTCTCTTTTTTTATTTAATGTTCTCACAAACGATCAATTATTATTATGTTACTATAATAAATCAACGTTAAATTTCATCGCTTTCCACTTCAAGGAAAGAATTGATTGTTTTTATTGATGGGGGACAAAGAATTATACACAATTATTTCTACTATTGTTGAATATCAATCTAAATCGTAGCAAAATTACGCTATTTTATTCATAATATCAATGCAATTTATTCTACACTTTTCCCCAGGGAGTTCGGATATTGCAGATTTTCAAGGAAGTACTTGAGAAAATTCTGTCGCGACACCCAAATGAAAACTGTTTTTGATACAGATATAATAATCTAAGGTCGTCATCGCGGAGGTGGTCTAATAACAATATGTATAATAAATTTCTTGATCAGAAGATAATTTGTTAATAACTTTCTTAATATGCAGAAATAATTTTTTTTTTTCAAAATTCATTGCAGAACAAATGTCGATTATTTCCGTCATGGTATTATATTATTTACACAATGAAAAACAAAAAATACCACGCTGTCGGAACAGGTCCAAAATCTAATAGCAAAGTCATAGAAAAAGGCAAAATTGATTCCACTTACACACAGATATACATGACCGCTTACTTTCCTTGATTTGTACAGGCATTTCAATAAAAGCGGCGAGGTTAAACTAATTTTAATTTTAAATGCTTAGAATTGTCTTTTTTTAGTAGACTTTTGGTATCAAGTAGTGTTTGTCTATTATCACTGAAGCTCGACTATAAATGTCACACTAGGGGTATCAATAAAAATATACTTCCTTTTCTTCAAATATGCAATAAGAGTCTCTTGTGGCTTATTACATCCCCATCTCCTATAGATAATGGTTGACTTTAAATAATTAGATCTCAAATACAGCTAGGAGCCGTCTTGGCCGTGATCGTATGGTGGTTGTATTTTTAATGACCTGTGCAATCAGTGCCTATCACCACTGAAGTTGTGAGTTCGAACCCCGTGTATGGTGAAGTGTACTCGATGCAACATTATGTGATAAAGTTTTCTCCCGGTACTCTGTTTTCCTCCACCAATAAAACTGACCGCCACGATATGACTGAAATATTGTTATTAATGGAGTTAAACACAATAAAGAAACCAACATACAAAACCAATTACATCCGCATCTCTAATAGATAATTGTTGACTTTTAATAATTAGATCTCAAAATGAAGCCTCCCGTTTGCTTTCTTCAGTAGTACAATACTGTGATATACCATTTACAAATATCAGGATGAAGACAAGCCCAACGGCTTATGATGTGGTTTGTTGCCGAGTGATTGTGTCAAACATTGCTAGGTACAAAATGGTAGATGTCACAATTTTAAATCGTCGGATTCTGGACGCCTGAAATTAAAATTTTACGATATTTACAACCTTGCATGACCGTATCATTTAATGAAGATGATAGCTTTGGGCTCATAAAACTAGTGTAACATAGACCTTTTTTTAGGTGCCTATGCCATTCCAGGAAAATGAACGGTCATGTATATGCGTGATAGACGTATCCATTTTTCGATTGGATGTTGGAACTGGTGCGACAGATTGGTATTTTGTTTTTGTCTTTTATGTTACCCTGAACCAGATAAATCGTAATATTAATACCGGTATGTTATAGAATTCCCCCTTCTGTTTTTAAATTCGTATGCAGTAGAATTGAGCTACTAGTTTTGAAATTTAAAAAAGCTACATTTAATTATCAAGTTGAGAATAAAATAAAAATTTAATAATATACACGAAGAAGTAAAATGACATATATCTAACATGATACGACAGCTTTGATTGGCAGTTCATTTTGATTACTGCATTTTAGAGTTTAATGAGTCTACAACTCATATTGAGTTTTAACATCAGCAAGATAATTGATTTAATGAGCTGTTATTGTGATAATCAAAGAATTGTGCATGATTGTTTGCACAAACTGCTGGATACTAGTTAGTGTAGGAGTCACGAATATCAATTATAATCCTAAAATAGTTTTCTCTAATAGTAATCGGAGAGTGAATCTGATATGGACCTGATAATCCTTGTCGAGCGGAAAAAAATACTAATAATTTATTTGTCGGTCATTGCACAATTTTAACACAGCTTTGTGATTTTTTTGTTGTGTTTTGACCTTTTTTTTTTAATGAAAGGCTTAGTGACGTCACGTTAGACCGCGCATGACAAATGACCAACAGCTGATAATTTCTAGTATCACGAGTCGGTGGTCAACTGAACGTTGTTACTAAATTTATCGGGTAGTAAAGATCAAAGGTTCGGGTCCAAAAAACTACTTTAACTCAGTCATTTTTTATTGAAGTGCATGTACCAAGCCATGAAAGTGAGCGGTCGTGTTTTTGTGTGTTAAGTGTAATGATTTTGTCTCTTCCTACGATTTTGATATTTGATTTTGTAATGGTCCCGACACTGGTATTTTTTTCGTTTTTCATTTCATACCAAGCGCAAACAAATTAATGTATAAATGAATAAAAAAAAATGCATCTGTAGAAGACGGGAAACGTGCACACAATGAATACTAATTCTCTTCTGAGTCAAATTCATATTCTGTATAAAGAAATTAAAATGTAATGGTTTTCTTGGGATTTCTCTTCAATTTACAAATGTATGTATATTGATATAATAGAAGGATCGCTATGATTAAGGAGTGAGGATGTTATGTATGTTTGATTAGTATGGGAATAATATTGAGGGAAGGCACAGCACCACAATTATTGCCATAAAATTATTTCTGTCACAATGATTCAGCAACGTCTAAATATAACCAAATTAAAGATGCATTTTGAAGGGAGAATTTAGATAAAGTTAGAAGAGTCGTTCATCATAAATGGTAATCTGTTTGTCTCAGAGTTAATGTAACATACTTTTAGTACATTGTAGACAAGGTTCAGAATTTTATATTTTTTATCGAAATTTACGTTCTGCGTTCCGTGCTGAGATGTCCATTACGATTTCCACATAAAAACGATGTTCGGTTTCTCTTTACCTCCAGTTGTTTGTGGGAGGGCTCATGTCTCATTTACATTGTTTGTGTTTGTTTGTGTGTGATGGTATCCGAAACGTGTTATGTTGTGTTTTTCTTCGTATTGTGTGCCATGTGTTGCTAGTTTCTTTGGTATGTCCATTTTTGATTGATACTTCGGTAAAACGTTTATTTTTAGTAGAATGGAGATAAGGTTTAGAATTTTATTGTTTTGTATCGAAATTTAACAGTTCCTAAATCATGTACGTTTTTATTAAAACTAAGGATCTCCTCCCTCAAGCAAAGGTGGCCATAGCTGATTTGTTGCTACCTTGTTAAGGGGGTACTATACACTACAGGGATATAACTCTTTAAAATCAGTTGAACGTTTTGATCATATGATGTTTGTATGCAGATTTCAAGCATCTCGGTGATCAAAACCACAGAGAGAAAAGCTGCTATGTGGCTAGTGAATTCATAGCTCTGAGTCTGTTGGTTGGAATTTGTTAAAATTTTGATATTTATTACAGTGGATATATTCAAATACACTGCCAAAAAAAAAGAAAATTAAAAGAGCAGATCAAATTTTACCTGAACTGTATGGTACCACCTTAGGGCCTTTATGTTTTCTTGCTCCGAAAGACTTTTAGATTATTTGGCTTTCACATATTTTGAATTTGAGCGTACTTAATGAAGGTTATTCCAGAAACGCGTAGGGCGCACTAATATTGAAATCTACGTTTTTATTATAGTTCTTCTTTTTTGGAGGGCTGTAAGACTCTACCTTAATAACCATCTACATATACTTATATAAAAGGGAATCCAATGAACATATCTGTATATCTATTGGGATCAGCCTAATCTTTGTATTGGTATCACTGTCCGCTTAAAACAATAGTATATCCAATATATGTACTGGTATCACTGTCCGCTTAAAACAATAGTATATCCAATATATGTACATTGGCGGAAAATACATTTTTGTGTAAGCTTTAGTGAAGTGAGAGTCAAATGAGTATGAATAGAGTTAGTGCACATAAATTGTATTTATCGTGCAGTGTCAAAAAGTTACACAGCTTGCCGGTCATATAAACTGTTATCAGGGATGTCCTCTGTCACGTCCGCTTTACATGTTTTCTGTCTTCAGTGATATCCGTTCATGATCGTGTAATTGACTTTACATGTTTCTAAGCAATTAGTGTCTATCTGCGCTTTAGTTTCTTTTGAAATATCGTTTTAATAGATTCTTATTTTAAAACGCTATTTGTCTCAGGTCGGATTTAACCGATATATTTCTTAACGTTAAATTAAAACAAGTTGTTGGATTAAGCATTTTCCTATCTCGATAGTACATAAATATGTTGACGAGTTTTGTGTTTTGACGTGTTGTATATAAATTAACGCTTAAATAGACGTTATAAATGTCACATCATACGTCAAATGTAAGTTATTAACATAGACGTAAAATATAAAATAGATTATGTACACATTGTTTCGCTAACCAACCACCTATTATGTTTCTATTTACGTCTCACCGTAATAAGGGTGGAGGTGGTCGATGTTTTTTTCCGAAGAATTGACCATTAGATCACGACAATGTAAACTGATGCTAAGTGAACAATAATAAATGAAAGGTCTCATTTTTGATCATCACAACCTCATGCCTATTTATTTTGAGAAGAAATAATTGGAATTGTTGTTCACTGTGAATGATATAAGGGGCATCAAAATTACACGAGGATATGTGGTCTTGCGAGAGTGTGTGTGGTCGGAAATATCGAAATGATCTTTTCAAGCCAGTTTTTTTTTTTTTTCAATTTTAAGGAAAACATATAAAATTTGACGGTAAAGTTGCTATTTTTCTCTATTCACGCATATGTCTTTTTTTACATATGGGTTTGGGCACATTAACCTAGTTTAACTCCGCCACTTTTTATAGAAGTGCCTGTACCAAGCCAGGAAAGTAAGTGGTCACGTATGTGTGTGTTAGGGGTGTTGATTTTCCGTCCTTTTACAATTTCTATTGGATTTTGGAATTTCCAATGACAGTGTGATATTTGTTTTGTTTTTCATTTTATTTCCCTTGCATTAAATTAAAGAAATGTGTACGTGTCCACCCAAGACTTGAACGTGATAGTCTTTTAAATGACCTGTCATTGGCATACGGTTAAAAGACCGTGAGTTCGCTGACAGATGTGTTGATTTATAACATGTTAAATATGAATAGCTGTTATCCGGAATATATCTATCAGGTCAAAAGACAAAGCAGACGATAGAAACATTATTTATTAGTGGAACTATTTAACAGGAAATAAACATTCGCAACATCCGCAAAGAATATGAGGGTAAAATAGAAATTTACATCATTAATGACAATTTGATGAATATAGTTGACTTGATAAACTTGTTATATTGGCCTAGTTACGTTTTCGGCCATTATCTAACCTTCTGCTTTATCATTGGAAATTGTCAACGGGAAGTGCATGATTTCCTGTTTCGCCTACTATATCCGGAATTTTTAGGCATGCAGCATAGATTAAGACTTCGAAATTACCTTTGATAATTTGCTTTATACCATTTTGTATTCATTTATTGCCATAAATATTAATTAATTTCTGTATTCATTTTTATTAAACAGCTCAAACTCTAGCCTACAAAAATTGTACCAGTGACGGAAATTGGATGAAGACGGATTATGAAGCTTGTTTGGCGTATTTAAGTAACATCACCACAGACAAGAACATACCCCATCTGGTAATATTAACTAATATAATAATTTAGAAACAATGGGATCCCATTAAACGGTTTAACACTGCCGCATTGTTGTGTCTGTCCCAAGAAGGCACATGAATTTCCAACGTTTTATGTCGTGCTCTGTTTGTGTTCAGTGAGTGAAAATGAGAGGTGGTTGTTCGTTTTGTTTATATTAGTAGAAATTGTTGACCATCAGCTTGTTATCACTTAAAATTCCATAACTCAATGATACCGTATTTCAATGGGGGAACTATCGTTAGACTTTTATGTTTTTAAGCAACAATCCTATTTTATATGTGGCGATCAACACATTTACCCATAAACCCTATCCACACATCACATTGTTACCTAAATATTGAGTTATTGTTTGTTACCATTTTCATGGCATAACTTAACTATTGTTTACTTGTATATATACATGTAGAATATATCAACCGAATTCCTAATACATACACGATAAAAGTAAGAACATCCGAACTATAGAGCGGATGATACTAGCTCGTTCGATACAACGGAAGGAAGAACAGATGTATTTTGCTTGTATCGTATGTAAACATAATTTGCATAGTGATGTTGATTACACAGTGTCAATTATATACATGGGATTAAATAAGAGGCTTCGTATTTATATAAGAGAAGGGTGTTTTGACCAAAACAACATTACATGATGGTTGTAACAGTTGTGTTGCCGATTCAATGGTGTTGACGAACAGATCCATATACTAAGAGAGTATAACGTGGATGTCATGATTATGAAAAGAACGCTTAAACAGAATGGTCCAACAATGCAATCAATATCAACAAAACGAAGAATCGCCTTACACATTAACGCACTGAATACAAAAATACCATGACATATCACGTTGGAAATCCCAGTCCTCCCCACCCTAACATACACAAACTTTTGAAAATGGGGGGCATGGGTTCCCCCTTCCCGCTCCCTTCGGCTCCTATGCCCTGGATACATGTAGCTGCTGGTATTTATAGAGAATAATACAATATATATTTATACATGCACATGACAATAAACTCCAATATAATAGTTCCTTTGCATTTGTCCAAGATATAAAACGTCTAGCTAATGTTATGAATGACTATCTTGCAAGAATAAAAGGAATTTTTCTATTTTCAATTGATCTAAGATGCCTTTCTTTTATTGAAGATTATATGGACTGCTGCTGTGTCGATTAGTTTCTCTTTTGTTATAGTTTACTTCATTTACTTCAATTTATTGTAATTCAGTAAAATGTAGATTCCTTGTAAGAGAAAAGTTCTAATCTGATCAGAGTATTAAAATATTTGACAGGTTTCACTTTCAAAGATGAATTGAACTCGGAAAATGCAATAAATGTATCAAGAAAATGATCCATTACAAAATAAGTCAAGAACATTTTAGGCAAATTCAATTTTAGTCTAAATTTACTGATTTCAATGGAATTTACAGATACGGAGAAATACAAGACATTTTGCACATTCCCGATATGATTCTAAAATTATACGTTTTTTAAACGAGTTACTTCCCTTTATGGAGGGAAATAACATATACCTTTTTACCTACATCTGATTTTTTTATTTGCTATAAAATTATCAATTGATTTTTTACAATGTTCAAATAGTTACAAATTATCCACAAAAAAATACTAAAATTGTGAGCATTTATTTTTGCACTTGCTAAAACTGCTAAGGGAAACAATTCTTATAAAAAAAAAACAAGCAGAAATTATAATTTTAGAGTGAATTCGGGAATATGCAAAAGGTCTGTTTCCGACATTTTATTTGTTTTCTTGCCTTGTGGTACGTCAAGTTAGATCATTTTATATTGTAATTAACAATGATCTTTATAAAACTGAAATTCTAATAGCTTGTTAATCATTAACATTGAGCATTCCTGACAATAATAAATCTCCATCAAAGGTTCTATTCATTTTCCAGAACTTAGACTAGTACTAGATCGTCTCCTTGAGAAAAAAAGAGGTTTTGCATAGTGGCATTAGTTTACATTCTTGCATATCATGAATTGGTATTATACCGTGTCCAAACAAATGCAGTTTTATTCAAATTCGGTTTTCCCCTTTTTGCATCGATGTTTATAGATTTATGGGTGTTATAACCCCATGGTAATTATTGTTCTTAATATATATTATTTCTTCATTATCCACTTATTTCCCAATTTAAAAACAAAAGTATCAGACACAATGGAGTAAAATTAAACACTAATAAATTGGACTGTGTCATACATATGATTGATTTATACTATTGGTCTGTCAATATTCAAACTTAGTTTCTTATAGACGTCTTTAATAGCTACATTACTCCCCGTTGTACCATTAACCGATTACTATATATTTCTTTTACTTTAAAAATGACCGGTATGATCTAATTCTATGATAAAACACTTTCGGAACACCTCTTTTAATAGATTTTGTTTATATCTCCTGTGCTTTGTTGCATCTTTTGTGCTATAAATTTAGAAATCGTACCAGACCACAATTTGCCTGAAAAATCCTGATGTCATGAAAAGAATAATTTGACAGATATATGGTTTCGTCCGAAGTTGACGATTTTCTCCACCATTTAAAACTAACTGACACGATTTAGCAGCAATTTCCGTGCATGCACAATGTTCGTGCATTATGTATATTTTGTATATATTTATCACTGATGTCCCTTCGATCTTTACACGAGATGATATAAGTTACACAGTGTGCTAGTGACCTAATACGATATATACGGTGTCATTATATTCCATATGGGGCGAGAGTGAGGAGTTGTGTATTTATCCTATTGTGTTGTGCACGTCACACAAACAGTTGAATATTCGACACCCAAGCCTACAGATAATACAACCCGCCACCTACAGATATTTATGGTTGGTGGTTTATGGTGTTCAACAATATATCAGTTATATCGTGGCGGGCGGTGTCTATTGGTGGAGGAAACCGGAGTACCCAGAGAAAACCACTGACAAACTTTATAGCATAATGTTGTATCGAGTACACCTCGCCATGAACGGGATTCGAACTCACAGGTATTTATGTATGAGGTATATAGCCCCGAATTGCAAAATAACCATTATAAAATTCATTTCGTAGTTTTAATCATTTGTATTGTTAATTTCAGCCACTGCCAGACTTCTTAGACGAATATGAATCCCACATCGCCAGGGTGATGACAGACATCTATTTCATCTTCAGCATCATTTCCCTTTTGTTTCTTATAATATCTATATTCATCTTCATATATTTTAGGTAAGAATTGTTTTTATTTAATTAGAGCTTTATATAATTATATAAATTCTCAGATTTGAATTTGAAAAAAAAAAAAGTCAACAGCATTGGCTGCAACGCTAAGATATACATAAATACAATATGTATCTTTCAATGGAGACGCTGACTATATGTTAGTACGGTTATATGTGATGGTGGCATTTTACTCACATGTGAAAAGCACTTGCATAACAGAATAATATCCAAAAGAGGGGAAGGTTTTGGCCATAAAACTAGTTTAACTCCTCCAATTTTTATTGAACTGCCTGTACCAAGCCAAGAAAGTGAGCGGTCTAGAAATTTTATCACTTGTGGTGATAATCTGAGCTACAATTAGATATTTATATATATATATACACCAAGAGGAGAAGGTTGGATCCCAATAACCGGTTTAATCTCGCAACATTGGTGTGCCTGTCTGAAGCCATGATCTGGATTTTCAATCTTTCGTGGTTTTCCGTTTTCGTTTTTGTGTTCATTGAGAGGTTATTGTTCGTTTTGTTGGATTTTTTTACAACACATTATAAACTTTCTTTTCATAATATATTCATTGCTATGTTTAACAATTATGCATCATCCATGAACAATGGATATGGTGCCCGTAGATATTGCTGGAATATTAATATAATGTTTTATTTTATATTAGTATGAGATAGATAAATCGCAATTCATTTATTTTTTGTCTTTCCTAGGTCGCTGCATTGTCATAGAATTAAAATACATATACATATGTTCATATCTTTCGTCATAAAATTCGTCATCTTAATTGTAATGGTTGAACCTGGTGTCACCAAGAGGACTAGCGGCACATTTAAAGATATTGTAAGTTTACCATTTTAAATACGAACTACTAGCACATGAATATTTGTTGGTGTAGTTTGAATAAATAACAACCAAACAAAAACTTGGAGCCCCAAATCTTTTGTATTGCTATCACTGGGTCGATACCTCTGCAGATGGACTATTAGTTCCCGGGGTATCATCTACCCAGTAGTCAGTGTTTTTCTGCATTGACATGGTTTATTATATAAATATATTTATTATTGCAATTTAGTTAAATAATATAATTATTATTAAAACTGGGGTTCTCATCTGTCTCTGTTTATATGACTTTCCGATTATTTTGGAACTGTTCTAATGGATTGTATTTCTATTATATTTTAGAACTATTCCGTGTGTTATTGTTTGGTTTATCATTTTATTTATGTCCATTATTTATGTAAAATACTATTTTTTTTTAGGATTGGTTATGTAAAACGTTAATTGCATTGAGTAATTATGGAAATACCTCTAACATGTATTGGATGTTTGTAGAGGGGCTATTTCTACATAATCAAATAGCCTCTGCTGTATTTAGTACAGAAGCTCCATTCAAATTGTTCTGTTTTATAGGATGGGGTAAGTTAACATTTTTATATATTGTGAAAGTATTGTTATTCGTGGATTTCATGTTTCATGAAAACCATCGAAATATGATGCACAACGAAATACACAATTGCCATGTTATTATTTTGTACCAAGTTTGAAAAGACGAATTAAGGAACCCACGCACCAAGTAAGTTTCATCAAACCATGAAAATTGGCGTCCATGAATGAAAGTACTTTCAGAGTATTTGTATCATGAAAATAATGATGACGACAGACCTCTAAAGATATTGAACACTGCAACTAATAAATTATAAGTGTAGAACTAATCATATTTATTTTCTTTCCATTTTATATATATATCCTCCGTGATAGATATGATCATGTATATTTTTATTATATTTGAAATGCATACTCCGCACCCCATTTGCGTAACACATTTATCATGACGGACAGTGATAATTGTTTTCTGAATTTTCGTTTGTTTTATTATTGTGCCATTATAAGCATTATGTGTAGTACTTGATAAACGTTAGAGAAAATCGAAGGGACAATCAAGAATGGACAATAAAGAGACACTGGCAACATTGGGTACACAAGAAACAGGACGAAGACAAACAAAACAATACACACAACACCAAAACCTAAAAGGATGAGCAACACGTACCCCACCAAAAACTAAAAAGATGAGTAACACGTACCCCACCAAAAACTAAAAGGATGAGCAACACGTACCCCACCAAAAACTAAAAAGATGAGTAACACGTACCCAACCAAAAACTAAAAAGATGAGCAACATGTACCCCACCAAAAACTAAAAAGATGAGCAACACGTACCCCACCAAAAACTAAAAAGATGAGCAACACGTACCCCACCAAAAACTAAAAAGTTGAGCAACACGTACCCCACCAAAAACTAAAAAGATAAGCAACACGTACCCCACCAAAAACTAAAAAGTTGAGCAACACGTACACCACCAAAAACTAAAAAGATGAGCAACACGTACCCCACCAAAAACTAAAAATATGAGCAACACGTACCCCACCAAAAACTAAAAAGATGAGCAACACGTACACCACCAAAAACTAAACAGTTGAGCAACACGTACCCCACCAAACACTAAAAAGATGAGCAACACGTACCCCACCAAAAACTAAAAAGAAGAGCAACACGTACCCCACCAAAAACTAAAAAGATGAGCAACACGTACCCCACCAAAAACTAAAAAGATGAGCAACACGTACACCACCAAAAACTAAAAAGAAGAGCAACACGTACCCCACCAAAAACTAAAAAGATGAGCAACACGTACCCCACCAAAAACTAAAAAGATGAGCAACACGTACATCACCAAAAACTAAAAAGATGAGCAACACGTACCCCACCAAAAACTAAAAAGATGAGCAACACGTACCCCACCAAAAACTAAAAAGATCAGCAACACGTACACCACCAAAAACTAAAAAGATGAGCAACACGTACCCCACCAAAAACTAAAAAGATCAGCAACACGTACCCCACCAAAAACTAAAAAGATGAGCAACACGTACCCCACCAAAAACTAAAAAGAAGAGCAACACGTACCCCACCAAAAACTAAAAAGATGGGCAACACGTACACCACCAAAAACTAAAAAGATGAGCAACACGTACCCCATCAAAAACTAAAAAGAAGAGCAACACGTACCCCACCAAAAACTAAAAAGATGAGCAACACGTACCCCACCAAAAACTAAAAAGATGAGCAACACGTACCCCACCAAAAACTAAAAAGATGAGATCACGTACCCCACCAAAAACTAAAAAGATGAGAACACGTACCCCACCAAAAACTAAAAAGATGAGCAACACGTACCCCACCAAAAACTAAAAGATGAGCAACACGTACACCACCAAAAACTTAAAAGATGAGAACACGTACCCCACCAAAAACTAAAAAGATGAGAACACGTACCCCACCAAAAACTAAAAAGATGAGAACACGTACCCCATCAAAAACTAAAAAGTTGAGCAACACGTACCCCTCCAAAAACTAAAAAGATGAGCAACACGTACCCCACCAAAAACTAAAAAGATGAGCAACACGTACCCCACCAAAAACTAAAAAGATGAGCAACACGTACCCCACCAAAAACTAAAAAGTTGAGCAACACGTACCCCACCAAAAACTAAAAAGATGAGCATCACGTACCCCACCAAAAACTAAAAAGAAGAGCAACACGTACCCCACCAAAAACTAAAAAGATGAGCAACACGTACCCCATCAAAAACTAAAAAGAAGAGCAACACGTACCCCATCAAAAACTAAAAAGATGAGAACACGTACCCCACCAAAAACTACAAAGATGAGAACACGTACCCCATCAAAAACTAAAAAGTTGAGCAACACGTACCCCACCAAAAACTAAAAAGATGAGCAACACGTACCCTACCAAAAACTAAAAAGATGAGCAACACGTACCCCACCAAAAACTAAAAAGATGAGCAACACGTACCCCACCAAAATCTAAAAAGATGAGCAACACGTACCTCATCAAAAACTAAAAAGAAGAGCAACACGTACCCTACCAAAAACTAAAAAGATGAGCAACACGTACCCCACCAAAAACTAAAAAGATGAGCAACACGTACCCCATCAAAACCCCATGTGCTCGCGAAGGGTAAGCAGTTTCTGCTTCTAATAATAAGACACCCGCCATGTTACTCATATAGTCAATACGTGTTGAACACCACTATACGAAAACAAACACAAATAACGTAAATCAGACGTATAATCAGACTACGACCGATCTATTTATTTATTTTCACTTTTAACAAACTTGACCATTGTCTTGTTCTTGGGGATGATTCCCAGGGACCACAACACTATTGAACAATGACTATAATTAATTGACATTTCAGGTGTACCTGGTATAATAGTTTTAGCCTGGTCTATTATAATGGAATTAACATATAAACAACCTTGTTGGCAGCATTTCTCACAATCGCCTTGGATGTATTTAGTCCTAGTACCATTTTTGTTAGTTATTTTTGTGAGTATGCAAGCATCATACATTGTAGACCAGCGGTAGAAAATCAAAAAAATAAAATGTAATGAACCCATGGGCTACACACCTATACCATATGTCATTGGAAAGAGGAATGACAGGACTCTCATAATAATGATGCCGTAAAAGTCGGAAGTGGTCACGTTTTTGCATAATTAAGGTCAAAGGTCAAGAAAAATTTGTTTTTCGCTTTCGACTTTCGTTCGAAAAGTGAATTTTCCTTAAAAATGAAATTCAATTCGACAAGTTTGATGGTTTTTATTTGATGGACCACATATTAAATTAGATTATTGAACCAAAATTCAGAAATGAATGACGTCAATTGACGTCGAAATGACTGTTTTTGGATGGGAATGTGATTTTTCAATGCAAATGACTCGTATTTGCTTCCATAAAACAATGGCCTTGACCCAAGGTCATCCCTATTTACGTAATAATGACGTTTATTTATGTTTCATTATATTTTGTATATATACTGTTCGATACAAGGAAGTAAATCAAAACATACCCGATTCGACCAACACAGGTATTTTTTTGTAAGTCTGTATTTTGTCAGTCACTAAATAGCTATGAGCATTGTACATCTCATGTGAACCCTTGTAGTTTTTTTTATTAAAGTGATTCATAAATAAAAACACCCTTTTAGACATTTTGAACGTTTAAAACGTAAATATACATGTTTCATTCACCATCGTAATCCGAAACCCAATTATTATCAGAAAAATTGGGTGTTTGGATAATGCATTTGATCTGGTCAATCGCATATGGGGAATCAGGGAATCAAATAAATACAGTTGTTTTTTATGATTTGTTTAAAAATAGAACTCTTGCGTGCTTACGCATCGTCATCTTCGATATCTGTCCTGTGTGTAATCACATTGTGACAGAGGTCTAATGCTTGGCAAGGACAAAGTTCTGTGCACGACAAATTCTGTTCAAAACAAACACAACCTTTACTACAAACGGATCTTCCGTTGCATACGAGGTCCTGCAAAACGTCAGATGACATTTGACCTTCAAACAATATTGGTTCAAGACCAAACTTTCCATCTTTGCAACCATGCTCAAGAGGTGATCCAACTGCTGGCTTTGGAATATGTGCAATTAACCATATCTTTGTTTGGTACGAAGATCTAAGAACATGCTGTTTAAATGTGTCTTCACTCGGAGGAAGTCTCACCAAAGTAGAATCTTTGACAGTTTCCAATTTTACCCGCAATTTTTTCAGATCGATATGGCATCGTTTCGACTTTCCCGTGGGATCATACAGCCTTGATATTAGTTTTCGGCTTAGATCGACTGAATCATTCCATTCGAGACAAATCACTAAAATGATTGGATGGCTCTTTCAGAGCTTTGAACATAAGAGTTCTTCCCGATACCAAAGAACGAAGAAGTGGTATCACACCCAGTTAGAGCATGATCAGCTGGCAAGATCTCACACACAACGGAGCTCAATAACTTGCATAACTCGTGTACAGGGATATAACGTCTACAATCCTTAGTGCTCGTAATAAGTCCTGTTTGAAACCAAAGCTCACTTGTGTTTTTCATATTTGGAAAATAATGTCCTGATAGGACAAGAACGTCCGTATCTGGGGATTTCACAACAATACGACCTTGAACGTTATTCTCTTGATACAGTTTGTCAGAATACAGTGCATGCAAAATTATGCGGGTATCCGCCTCTTCTTGTGTGCTTGCCAAACAACTGCAATCTAACATACCATTCTGATTCAACATTTTAACTGTTTCAGGATTAGAAAATAAACCGGCCAGGTAAAGTGATTGCCCTTCTTGGAGAGAACTGTTCTGACGAATATGTTTGGCGATGTAATCGCCGAGAAATCTAATAATAGTTTCACCAGAACTAATAAACTTTTTTCCAGTCAGGAATAACCCTACCTTTAATCAAATGCAGGGAAAACAGACTTGGATCGACGGTCCCGTTCTGCCTTTTGATAGATTTTTGAATGTCATATATCTATCAAAGATATCGACGACAACGGATGTAAACTGAAAACAAGAGATCTGATTTTTTACAAAATCAAGTGCCATCTCACCAAAGGTTCTAAACCTTTTTGCATTTATTGACTGCAGCAAAGGCATGTCATCTCTGATCAGAGTTGTTCTGGAAATATCAAGAAATGGGCAGTGTTTGTATTATAGAAACGTTCTGTTCCAGTTGATGTACAATATCTGCCTTACTGGTTTTGTGCATTGTGCCATCGTCGTGAAACAATTATGATGGAATCGGACCAATTGGAAAAGACAGAACCTTTTCAACGGTAACGTCCTCTCCACAATTTGCAAGAACCAGTTCCCGACGAAAAAATAGCTCAGGATTCATATGAACAGTGACTGTGTCCCCAGAACGACACTTCGGCTTAGTTTTGTGAGTCATATCTTCGAATGACTTCAACTTGGACCTGTACTAGGATTGTAGAAACTACGAGACTGGCCCTCAGACAAAGAACCATCAACAAGTGATGTGACCATTTTTGTACCTTCTTCAACACAATTCAATAATGATTCTTGAACTTCCCTAGATGGAAGAAGTTTAAGTTGACTACCAAACTGTGCCATTTCCCGGAAAACACTCACAACAGTTCCGACAAATGATTTTCTAACAACTTGTAAACATTAATTAAATTCTCTACAAACAATATTTCAAACCATCTTTTGTAACTAAAACGTTACAATTAAAAACATCAAATGTTAACAATGAAGGGTGACAACAATTAAATACAGATAACACAAAAAATATAAGTAATTATTAAGAAAATATGCTTTGGTCTCGATGCAATAAGATTTGATCGGACTGAGGATTATAATTTAAAAAAGTCACGGGCAAAATATCCGGAATCATTTTCTACTTTCGATATGTTGATGTGCATTTAAAAACGGTCCAAACCTCTTAAACTAGTAGAAATTGGCGCTATAATGATAATGTTTTATGTCAACTACGTTTACACTTTTGTTTTTAAAAAAAGTTTGAGATCAATTTAATGAAAGCATTTCTTCTGACATAATTTTAAAAGTGACCGTTAAAATATTTAACACATCTGCTGGTTTCAAAGAAGCCAAACTGATGAAATAAAAGTTATTTTAATAAGATATTTTGAATTATTTTATTTATTTAAGTTAGATTTAAAAACTACAAGCGCAACAAATTGCCGAAGATGCATAAATCATGTATAATATTGATTTTACTGAATATGATCGGACTTTCTCCAAAAACGCAGTAATCCTAGAAACATGTAGTTTTCGTGATAACGTGACCATACGATTGTATTACGGCCTTTTAAATTTATTAGTTAAAAGCATAATCTAGCGTTTGAAAGT
The DNA here is from genome assembly GCA_963680875.1 of Bathymodiolus brooksi. NCBI lineage: Eukaryota > Metazoa > Mollusca > Bivalvia > Mytilida > Modiolidae > Bathymodiolus > Bathymodiolus brooksi. Next base: position 68,332,523 of record OY804587.1, read on the forward strand.
ATATTTAGGTGTGTAGTCGATGGGTTGATTTAACTCTAAATAAGCGACTATTTAGATTTCGCCGCTGGCCTATTGACAAAGCGTAATAATATATCATGTAGCTATTAGTATTTTAATGTGTGTAATGTAAACGGATTACTATAAACGTTAGAGAATACCGAAAGAGCAATCAAACATGGACAATCCAGAGAAACTGGCAACAGAAAGCTTTGTACATTGGGGACTATTTTTTTTTTTCAAATCCACTTAGACTTTCTCTGTGACTCTATGAGTACTTTTATGATAAATATAAACTTGACAATGTAAAATATAATTACTTAGTAAACAAAGGTTCTCATGAAAATCATGAAAACAACACACAGATAGAATAACAATTCTAAGTAAGGCTTAATCAGAAGCCGTGAATCGAAGAACGACAGACAATACAATGGCCAAAAGAAGAAGACCAAAGGGCCAAACAAAGATCCACAAAATACTATGCAGGAAACTGAAGATTGCACAACACAAAGAAAAAAGGACAAGCAAATTATCACAATCAATAGAAGGTACACCACACTAGTGAACCTATATTTGTTTAACACTGTCACTTAAAATATTTTAACTAATGATAAGTGGCTTAACCCCGCCACATGTTTATGTCTGTCGTGGTCTTTTTATGTTCAATGATTCGAGGTGAGAAGTGGTTGTTCCTTTTGGTGATATTGATGGAATTGTTGGCCATCACTGTTTCAACCTTTTTTTCACAATTTGGAGATACCTCTATACAGAACAAACCGTACTACGTCTAAATAAAAGTTAGAAAATACGGAAGGGGCAACAACATGGACAATCCAGAGAAACAGGCATAATAGAGTACACAAGACGAAGACAAACAAAATAATGAATGTCTGTGTTTCTGATGCAGTTCTTTAATCATAATTATAACTGTTATGTGGTTCTGTGGTGAATCCTTATTTAAGGTGGTACCATACACTTTAGGTCAAATTTGATCTGCTCGTTTAATTTTCTTATTTTTTGGCAGTTTGTTTGAATATATCCACTCTAATAAATATCAAAATTTTAGCAAATTCCAACCAACAGACTCATAGCCATATAGCAGCTTTTCTCTCTGTGGTTTTGATCATCGAGATGCTTGAAATTTGCATACAAACATCATATGATCAAAACGTTCAACTGATTTTAAAGAGTTATCTCCCTGTAGTGTTAAGTACCACCTTAAAACAAAATGACAACTCTGAATGAAGCAATTCATGATTGATTAGTTGATTTAACTCAAAAGAAGAATCAGATTACTCTCCTCATATATATTCTTTTTTATTTCACCTCGAAAACATGAGGTTGGAAATCAGATTTTCTTAAATTATTCAATTTTGTACTATATTGTAATATATAATTTCCCAATGGTAAACCATCTTCAGGACTTAATTATTAAAGCTATGAGGACAACTACAATATATAGATAGCTAATACGACTATATAGACATTTTCAGAAATCGGTGATTACCTAGTTATCGTTCGTGGACGCTAGGTGGCGTTACTATCGTCCGCCATTAAGAAAGTGTAACAATCGGTTGTTTACACTAGTTACGATTATTCAGTATTCATAATTGGATTAGATAAACACGCTTCAGTTGATATTGTATGGCTTATTCCCTTGATTTTGGCCGAATATTTCGAAATATGGATTATTGAATCGAACTTAAACGGTTATTGTTTAAATTGTTCAGAATCATAAAGTTCAGGACCAGGTCGGACAAATCTATACGGTCATCAATATTATCTAAATTAAAGAATTAGCCATTTTGCCAGATGTGGGCCAACAGATCGATCTGTAGCTAGTCAGATTTTAACCTTGCTTATGTGGCAGAATTTCAATACAAAACAGGGTACGCAAAAAAAAAAAACGGTCGGTGTGGAAACCCTCGACACACATTTTTTACTAACGGTATATATTTTGTACAAAAGAACTAAGTTCCCTTCGAATATTGTCTTCACTTCACAAAGCCACAAAGTCGTATATTTTTATGATGTAGCGAGCACTTATGCAATTGACCAAAAAATAAAAGCATTTGCACAATGATAGAGTAGCAAATATGTGGAGGAATAAAGTTCCTTCCGTATGCGGTAGAGGATAACATAGAAAGGAAACAAAACTGAGTTAAATGTTGTCTTTAAATGAAAGTTTAAATACTATAAACAAAGGAAACGGGAACAAAGTCAGCAGTGTAGGAATTATTGTTTTTCATGTAGAAGCCGCATAAAATAATTAACTATTTACAAAGAGGTATCACATTTCTATAGATAAATCTTGAAATAAATCTTGATTCTGTAAGAAGTAAAAATGAACGACATGATGTCCTGCAACAAAATTCGGCGATTTTTTTTTCATTTAGGTTTTTGTCATTATAATTCGGTTATATATATTTTTATCATTGTTAACCCTTTGTGGGAAGGGGGTGGAGTTTAACTGTCATATTGCAAATCAAATACATTTAAGAATCAACCCAATACATAAATCAATTTTTTGTGTTTTAGTGATGTCTTTGCTATAACTTGTTATGCAATACACAGTTAACTATCAGTTACAATGATAGATATCTTTCTACAATATGAATTTAACACCTTTGTTGCAAAATGGCACGACTGTCTATTCCCCTAAGTGCCAAACCGGGCAAGCATCGCATCGCTGTTGACACGGTCGACCTTCAGCAGACTACAAGTCTAGAAAGCGCTACCACTTCCTTAACACGTCAATATAAAATTTTAATTAATCTTCAAAAACATATAAAATTAAAGAATAAATCAATATAAAACTATGAAATCCTAGCAAAGAAATTTTAAAAAGAAGACAAATGGGGTGAAAAATGCCCGTCCAGTTCATGTATCTGAAACCTGGGAGCAAATTAGTTATATTAGGTCCTCATGAAACTTTTTTTTTCAGATAAAGAAATTCAGATATTCAGATGTTTTAATTTGATCAAATTTAAATTCCTTTTCATCTTCACTACAGATCCCTATAAAGAAATTGACCGACAAAAAGTTTTAGTTTGTTTTACAATTTCACAAACAAAAAATAAATGAAATAAAACAGAATTGAAAAATGCACCTTAAGATGTCACATTCAAAGTTAAGTTCTTTCTTATAAGTTAGGCACACTTTTTATCATTATTACTTCACTTTAAATCGTATAGTAATAATTTCAAAAAGCGTATATTATAATTTATATATTTACTTTTTAATTTCATACAAAATATTAATTTGATTACCCCTTTTTTCTTATGCTTGAAAAGCAACAAAAAAACAAAAAAGAAAAAAAAGTGCATGCAGTTTTTTATCAAGTAGGATTTATACTGATTTTGTATGGGGAAAATAACGGTAATTAAAAAAAAAATACATACCAGGTAATTTATTTGTTGTCAGTCATATCATTGTCATTATATCTCCGTTTGCAAATCACTTCACAGCAGGTCTTATCATTGAATTTCAAGCCGAAATAACAGTATATTGTGACACCTGTACTAGAGAAACCCTACATTAGCGTATCGGTAAACCCCGAGAACATGATATGTTTACACTTTACTAATGGCGGACACACTCGGAAGTCGATAATGGCCGCGCCCATGTTTTTTAAGAATAAAAAGGTCTATAGGTAAATGCAGAGGCCGATGTTCTTTTATGGTAATATTAGCGCTTTTAGAACTACGTGTATGAAAAACAATCTCTTGGGTACTATCTGGTCGTCTTCGTATTACATCACTTAAAATTGTTCAAGAAAAGAAAACAAATACAATTGACGGGGAATCTATCTATATAGTAATTAATACAGTCAATCCTTCCAATGCGGTCACCTCTATTAAGCAGCCACATGTATTGAAAGGTAATCTCTTTCTTATCCTGTCATTGACAATTTCATATGAATTTAGCCTCTTTTACTCGACCTTTAGTTTTATGTGTAATGTTTTGTAGATCGTTGTTTGTCCTTTTGTCCTTTTTCTTTTGGACATTGTGTTATCTGTCCATCTTCGATTTATGGATTCTGATTACTTTGTTGTCTTCAAACCCTTCTTAAGAGGTGATATTTTTCTTTGTTCCAAAGGTGACCTCTTAAAGGAGATTTGACTGTTAATAGTTAATAGTAAATGAAAATGGAGAAATTAACTGCCATATAATTTGGCATTTCTCGTCATTGAAATAGCTACAAGCATGCTTCTTTAGTTTCATCTGTGATTTCATTCATAATAGGTAAAGTGAAATTCTACAAGGATTGACTTAATTAATTTCACTTAATTAATTTCATTTATGTTAGCTTCTAATTACAAATGTTTGAAACGCCCACAAGATTAAATGTCATGAACGTGAAAGTAAAACGAGAATATTAGATATCAAACGAAAATTGTGTTTTAATGTCTTTGTCTGAAAAACTATCTTTTCATCTTTCTAATATGAAATACGAAATACGAAATACTTTATTAAAGAAAGCTCAATCATTGAACATTAAGGTTGACAAAGATTATGAGATAGTACATGAAAGAATGACATAATAAAATAACAAATAAAATTATAGATTATAGTTTGCGTTATAGTTTGCATTAGTTTGCAAAGAGAGATAACTGTATTTGGAAAAGATAAAATATAAAACATGCATGCAGAGAACTATGGTGCCATTTGAAAACACGAGTGAATAAATTTTGCGAGTTCTCTGACGCAAGATGGATCTTCGTTGCTCAATATCCAAACAAATTTATCCTCTGCACTTAATATAGCAGCATTATCATTAAGGACATTTGAAAAGAGTTCTCTTCTGTGGTTTTCAAACATAGGATATTAGAAAATGAAGTTTATCATAATACTCAATAAAAATATCCCCAAGTATTGATAGTTTCATCTTCAATTATTCCATATTCTAACATGACGTCCTTCTTTCGCTTTGTGAACAAACGAGCGATTTATGATTGGGTATAATCTCATTAGCACATGCGCCGGTGCATGTGACTGACTTTCCCGTCTTAAATGTACATGTTGATGAATTATCTTCTGCTCGAATTTGGCAGCATAAATTGTGTGCGACATTGTCCGCAAACGTAAATATAAATTACCATCTTCCAATCAAGGTATACTACCGTATTTCTACTCTTAAGACATATCATAATCGAAATAAATCATGGAAGCCTATATATGAAATACTGGATAGTTCATCATCATTTAGAAAAAAAATAGTTTGACAATATACCTATTGGAAAAACGGGTATATAGTTCATTTGTTTTATTTGAACAATGAGAAAAATTTGAAAATACCAAAAGGAGTAATCAGAATCCGTAAATCGAGGAAGGACAATACAACACAATGACCAAAAGAACAAAGACAAAAGAACAAACGCCGATCTACAAAACATATGTTTCAAAATAAAAACGAAAATATAAAATTTAGTGCGCGTTTCAGGACCACTAAAAATCGAAAGATTGGAAAGCTAAATATTTAATAGAGATTTTGAGCAATAAAATCAAAGGTCTTAAACAGGGTAGCCAACATCGTCTAACAGGGTAGCCAACATCGTCTAACAGGATAGCCAACATCGTCTAACAGGGTAGCCAAAATCATCTAACAGGGTAGCCAAAATCATCTAACAGGGTAGCCAAAATAATCTAACAGGGTAGCCAACATTGTCTAACAGGGTAGCCAAAATCGTCTAACAGGGTAGCCAAAATCATCTAACAGGGTAGCCAAACTCATCTAACAGGGTAGTCAAAATCATCTAACAGGGTAGCCAACATCGTCTAACAGGGTAGCCAAAATCGTCTAACAGGGTAGCCAAAATCATCTAACAGGGTAGCCAAAATCATCTAACAGGGTAGTCAAAATCATCTAACAGGGTAGCCAACATCGTCTAACAGGGTAGCCAAAATCATCTAACAGGGTAGCCAAAATCATCTAACAGGGTAGCCAACATCGTCTAACAGGGTAGCCAAATTCGTCTAACAGGGTAGCCAAAATCGTCTAACAGGGTAGCCAAAATAATCTAACAGGGTAGCCAAAATCATCTAACAGGGTAGCCAAAATCGTCTAACAGGGTAGCCAAAATCATCTAACAGGGTAGCCAAAATCATCTAACAGGGTAGCCAAAATAATCTAACAGGGTAGCCGAAATCATCTAACAGGGTAGCCAAAATAATCTAACAGGGTAGCCGAAATCATCTAACAGGGTAGCCAAAATCATCTAACAGGGTAGCCAACATTGTCTAACAGGGTAGCCAAAATCGTCTAACAGGGTAGCCAAAATCATCTAACAGGGTAGCCAAAATCATCTAACAGGGTAGTCAAAATCATCTAACAGGGTAGCCAACATCGTCTAACAGGGTAGCCAAAATCGTCTAACAGGGTAGCCAAAATCATCTAACTGGGTAGCCAAAATCATCTAACAGGGTAGTCAAAATCATCTAACAGGGTAGCCAACATCGTCTAACAGGGTAGCCAAAATCATCTAACAGGGTAGTCAAAATCATCTAACAGGGTAGCCAAAATAATCTAACACGGTAGCCGAAATCATCTAACAGGGTAGCCAAAATAATCTAACAGGGTAGCCGAAATCATCTAACAGGGTAGCCAAAATCATCTAACAGGGTAGCCAAAATCATCTAACAGGGTAGCCAAAATCATCTAACAGGGTAGCCGAAATCATCTAACAGGGTAGCCAAAGTCGTCTAACAGGGTAGCCAAAATCATCTTACAGGGTAGTCAAAATAATCTAACAGGGTAGCCAAAATAATCTAACAGGGTAGCCAAAATCATCTTACAGGGTAGCCAAAATAATCTAACAGGGTAGCCAAAATAATCTAACAGGGTAGCCAAAATCATCTAACAGGGTAGCCAAAATCATCTAACAGGGTAGCCAAAATCGTCTAACAGGGTAGCCAAATCATCTAACAGGGTAGCCAAAATCATCTAACAGGGTAGCCAAAATCATCTAACAGGGTAGCCAAAATCGTCTAACAGGGTAGCCAAAATCATCTTACAGGGTAGCCAAAATCATATAACGTCACATATGACTGGGGAGGATATCCTTAGCTTTGATGGAGAAAAGTTATTTAAATTATTGGATATGAAAAAAAAAAAAAACTTTTTTTAAATTTTATAATTAACAAATTTAGCTTCAGTTCAATAATCTTTTTTTTAATTATCTTTATATAACTATGAGAGGCGTAACCAATTCAAAAAGAGGAGAGGGTATTTCTTTTTTTTACTGAGTGTAGTAGATATGTATAGTCGTAATGTTCCTGTCCCAAAACAGTACCTATATTTTCAACGCTATATGTTGTGGGGGGTATTTTTTAAAATTATTATCTATTTATTATTTGTGTTGTTGTTGTTGTTGCTTTAAGGTGAAAGATAGGTGACCAGCACCATTATAACTTTCTTGTCATAATAAATATATCTATTTATTATTTACTTACAGATAAATTTGTTATTCTTGATAAACATAATAAGAATTCTAGTCACAAAATTACGATCCAACAACACTGATGAATCTTCCAGAATCAAGTACGTATAATTAGTCGTGTCATCATATATTACTTTATCAGACAAACTATGTATATATACTTTCTTGATACGGAGTTGACTTAGACAGGACAATAATGTAAGATCTGTACCAAGATCGTCAATAAAACACCCTTATTTAGAGAATACATCAATTTAATGGTTACAGTTTCGACGTTACCGGTGGTATTTTCCGTGTCACTTTCTGTTTACATTACAATGATTTATCAGATGATTTTTTCAGTTCATGGTGGTGAGTGTCGATGCGATAGCAAACTGAAAATGTCATCAATGAAATAACAAAGATAAACAACAATAACAAATATAGCTAGGATAACAAAATAATTGTGTGAGTGATTGATTGATTGATTGATTGATTGATTGATTGATTGATTGGTTGTTTTCTAACGCCAACTTTAGCAGTATTTAAACTATATCGTGGTGGTATGTTAAACTTATCAGTCTGATATATATAAAAAAAAGAAATAAAAAAAATCGTGTTTGTATTAAATATTTAGTTCAGACTAAATTTTATTGCGCATTTCCAAACTTATTTTTGACAATACAAACAATAGTAGAACGTGAACCGGGTACAACCTGTGCCATATTTAAGTTCATTATTTATTCTGTTGTATAAATCTTAATTAAATGGAAATGTTTCTCGAGTTATTTGGTTTATTACGTTTTTCTATGCTTTTGAGAAAGTCTCTTGACATATCTATTATCAGTAGACACAAATAAACAACACAGATCAAACAAAATGGAACAGGTCTCAAAACATCTAGGGGTGAGAACAGTTGACTCAATGTTCAGTTCTCGTATTTCAATATTTTCGACAAACCCTATTTCTAATGAATGAGCATGTATTTATTGAAATGTTTGTTTTTAATACATATATATTGTATATTTTCCATTACAGAAAAACAATAAGAGCTACAATAATTCTTATGCCCCTGCTGGGTCTTACGAATGTTTTATTCCTCGTGAATCCAGAGGATAGATCAAGCTTCCAACTGGCATACCATATTACTAATGCAATTCTACAGTCAAGTGGGGTACGTATCTGCATAATTACCACACAGTCATACAATGTCTATTAAAATGTGTATGTTATAAAATGTTTATATCTAACAGAGCGGTTGGTTCGTTTCTGGAATAATATGCATAAGGTACGCTCAAAGTCAACGATTGTAAAGCCAAATAATTTTGATTTCCTTTGGAACAAGCAGGTCAAAGGGCCTAAAGAGTTTTTATCAAATGTGGGGAGATGACACATATTATTACAGATATCTGTGTCCGAGAGTTACAGTTAAGGTTGTGATGTTTAACGTCGCTTTCAACAATATTTTAGTTATATTGTGGCACTCAGTTTTATTGGTGGAGGCAACCGAAGTACCCGGAGAATATAATCGATCTGTCGCAAGTCGCTAACAAACTTTATCACATATATTGTATCGAGTACACTTCACCATGAACAGGATTCGAACTCATAGTTTTAATTATTATAGACACTGATTCCACAGGTAGTTGTAAATCCAACTATCAAACGATCACAACCACAACGATCCCTTCTGTGTTTGAATATATAAACAAATACATATAGGGACAATCAGAAGCCGTAAATAGAAGAACATACGTTACAAAGGACAAAGCGACAAACTATGATCTACAAAACTTTAATTCAGTATACACCTACAGGGCAAGAGGTTCTTGCTCCTCTAGTGGCATATGTTCGAACCATTCTTTGTTTGTTGTAGGACATTAAATTTATGCAATTGTATATATATCTACCATTTTATGGTTTACAACTTTTTATAAGATTTTCCTTGATTTAATAATAAGTGTCCATTCGCCCAGTTTAATTTAAAAAGTGTAAACTCTTGTATTGCATATGCCTAGATATAAACACATTACAGCTACCCATGGCTGTATGATGAAACTCTATCTAACTATAATGGTATCCAAATGACATATAAAAGCCCATGATACATACACGTATCTGAAAAGATTTCTTGAGCTTAATCTCAGTTGTATATCTCACAATAGCATTTGTATTAATGATAGTGTTTTATTTTAAAGGGAATTTTACTGTCTATTTTATACTGCTTTATGAATGGAGAGGTATGTATAAAATATTTACCTTGCATTATCATATCATTTCTTGTTTTCTCATTGAAAATTGATTTGTTCTCGCCATGATATAACTAAAAAAATTGCGTTAAACAACAATCACTCACTATTCCTGTCAGATACAAAAGCAGAAAATTCACTAAGCATATAATGGAATAACATGAATATCAATACTAAGATCACTTAAGAAATGCCTGTACCAAGTCAGGGTCATTACGGTGTTCACTGTTTTCCGGTTGTTGACTGATTTTGTCTGTTTATATACTTACGAGTTTTGACTTTCCCTTTGTAATATTGTTCGGAGTTCGGTAATTTTGTTATTACCCTTATTTATTCCAAAAAAGATATATTTATCTTACTTTATAGAATTACATGTTACATGAAACATGTGACAAAATGAATAACAAACAATACCAATGTATGAACAGTTCCACGACCTAATAGAAAAACTACAGAAAAAGAGGCAAAATAGATACCCATAAAACACAAATACACGACTGCTCAGTTTACTGGCTTGGTACAGGGTTTTTTTGTAGAGGCACTTCAATAAAAGAATAGGTGTTTAAGTTAATAATCAAATTTGTTCACGCCACGATATAGCTAAACTAATGCCAATGTTGGCGTTAAGCACCAATCAATCATTCAATCAACCAATAAAGGGTAGCTTGGTTAAAATAGTATTATGGACCCACAAAAATAAGGAGATAAAAGTGTATAAAACAAATACAAGTATATAACACGATGTACACACTACTTTCATTTCAATTTAGATATGACATGTTATTATACTTCTTTTGATTGGTGCAAATAAGGGTAATAACAAAATTACCGAACTCCGAACAATCTTGCAAAGGGAAAGTCAAAACTCATAAGTATTATAAACAGACAAAATCAGTCAACAACCGGAAAACTGTGAAAACCGTAATGACCCTGACTTGGTACAGGCATTTCTAAAGAAATGGTGGGTTGAATCAGATTTTAAAGCTATCGGAATCTCAAATAAGTCGATTTGTTGGAGATGGTTGTTTAACGGCCAGCATCAAGGTTTTAATACATGTTCAGCATGAGAACAAGCTCAACAAAATATACAAAACGATATAAAGTATCGAGGCCGGAGTGAAGCAACCGGGTTAACGACTGTTGACTGTCACTGGAATAACATGGGGAGTTTTGTATGTACGAACACGAATAAGATTTTGTAGCGGTTTCAATGCCATACTCTTTTCTTTTTTCGAAATATACATAATAAGTCTTTAGCGTATAAGGAAATAGACATCCTTCAAATACGGCACCACTACTATGGTCGACAGTTTCGTTATATAAGCTGCAAATCCCCCAATCGAGAGGGTATCGCCCTTCAGTCTCCTTGGGACGTTCTGGGAAACGCTATCAGTTTAACACCAGTACCAGCACATATCAACAATGAAAATAGTGTTTCTAATGTTGGGGTTAGGGTTATGGTGTTTAACACCACTTTCGACAATATTTCATATATATCGTGGCGGTCAGTTTTATTGGTGGAGGAAACCGGAGTACCCGGAGAAAACATAATGTTTCTAAGTGATTAACGATATTAAATATTTTTCGTACGTTTCTCTTACAAAGTATTGTCGTGATGCAATTTCATATTTTCGTTGAATCATATCACAGCTGATTGCTACATTGTAATGTGTATATCTATGCAATTAAACGTTATGTCCATATAGCCATGTGAACCGTATCGATGGTGTAATGGTTACCGTGCTCGCCTCAAATGCGGTAGATAGTGGGTTCGAGTCCAGGTCGGGCCAAATCAAAGACTATAAAATTGGTATTTGCTCCTTCTCCGCTAAGCACGCATCATTAAGAAGAAAGAGCAAAGACTGATTGGTTCGGGATCAGGATAATGTGTCCGAGTGAGGTGATATGTCTTTCCGCGGACTGTTGTTGCAGTGAGCTAGAACTATGAAAATCCAACAAAGCGAGTTGGTCTAGTACAAAGCAGATATTATTATCATATCATAGATAATTAACTTGTTCTCGCCATGATATAGCTGAAAATTGATGAGTTGGCGTTAAGCAACAGTCACTCACTATAACATTGTCTATTGTTTTCCCGCTGTTAAACTTGCTATTTTGTAAATTTAGACGTGGATGTTTACAGGTTCAGAGAGTTCTTAAACAGAAATGGACTAGGTTCAATATCAGAAGACATTTGAAAAGAGGTGGAAGATCTCGGAGTTCTCGGAATTCATCGTTTATGCTGTCTCAAACAGAGGTACATCCTTTGACTGCATTTCGTAAAAGTGTTTGTACTGCATTAAATGGTTGCCAAGACGATTCTTTATGTGATCATGATCATACTATTGAGACAGAGTGTGCGAATATGAAGGATAACAAAATGTATTGCCCTTGTGCTTGGGGAGAGGCGGACGATTGCTTCAGATGTTGTAATTTTGACTAACCTTGTGATTGCATCGTAATCCTTGTTATTACTAATAATTGTGATATTTCTGTGAATAATTACCTCCCTTTTATACTTTTCATTAATATTTTCATTACTTCTCACGAATAATCGTTAAAAATAATTTGCATAATTTGAATTTAGCTAAGAACTAATTACTTTTTTGAAAATTATTGGTATGAAGTTTGGGGTGTATTGTATTATAGAAGCAAATTTTGTATTTCATTTATATATTTTCGTTTTCTTTAATCTCCTGTTTTTCTTGATGTTTGATGTCAGGGTTTGGATTTGAATATGTTTCTCAAATGTAGGAATAATAATTTGAAAATTCACATCTTTTTTCCCCTTTTATAAAGAAAAAAAGACGAGTAAGTATTTTTTTTTATTTTTAAACTATTTTTAAAATATAGACAGAGTGCGGTACATTTAAAATTTTAAATCTTTCTATATTTTGAATTCGAATTCTTAACTACGCTTTGAATTAAAAAGAAATAAACAGAACTGAAAATAATTATTGCACAATTATTTTTATTGAATATTTTGATGAATCGTATATATTTCTCCTGAAATGTACAAATATATAACCTTATATTTCATTCATCAGGATATCACAGAAAGTAATATCACAAGAAACTGTCGTATTTATTTCAAGGACAAGATCTAACTACACATTTCGAACTGATAATGCTATCTATTTCCTATTCTATTTTAATTTCCTCCTGGGTTATGTTTAACAAGTGATGTTGTCATTTCCTTCATTACAAATGTCCCTCTATATGGCTGTTATGTACAACTAAATAATATTGTAATGGTTGATGACGTCAAGTACCTTCGTGTATCCTGGTACTTTATGCAAAAAGATGAATACACCCGAATTAATCTAAAAAGAAGTACCGCACTCGGTCTTAATATTATTACACTTTGATCACAAAACTAATCCGTTTTGAGCAGATTTTGTCTTGTATAGATCCAAAAAAGGAATACACATGCATAATATGTTTGCTGACTGAGAGAGTATGCTTTAAAAATTACTTTTCAAACATTTATCGCATCCGAAAATTAGATTATCGTAAAAGTTGGAATGAAAGGCGACTTAACATTTATCATTTAGTTATATTTTATGTAAGGATGGGAGATCACTCGTCGCAACTTCGGCTGATTCCGTACCTTCATCATACCTCGTCCGTATTACGATAGTTCCCATTGGAACTACTTTCGGAAATCTTCAATGAAGGAGGTATTAGAATAATTTCACTTTCGAATATTCGTCCAATAATAATATATTTTCATTCGTCGCAATGTCGGCTGATTCCGTACCTTCATCAAAGACCAATATTTTTCAAAACAAACTCATCTATTGTCGCCATTTTAGAACTTATTCGCGGTGCGCAATATTTGATTGAAGTGATACGGTCTTCCGGCGAAGAAATGTGATGCGTAGACGCATATCAAATACCGTATTACAGCCGAGGTATTGAGGGAGAGAAGTGGACTCACCCGAGGTTTGCCGATTGGATGGGAGATAAACAACTTAATGATTTGTGTGCTATGTCCGACATCTTTCTTATCTCAGACAGAGTTATCGATCTTTGCACTTCATTATTAACCTCTGTCAGTGTTTCAAAGCTTTTAAATTTTTAGTAAGAATGTCACAATTAAAAACAGCAATTTTCAGAACGAAATAGTCCGTGAAAATAATCATGCCGAAAATTATTGAAATTCGTCATAATAAATGTCAGATATATAGAGAAAAGTTTCAAAATTGAGGATAGGAGATTACAGTATTGAGTAAATCGTCTGGAATGATTTACTTTTAGTTTTGTAAAATTTAGACATTGACAAGGGATTATATATTGGAATGTAAAGAACGGTAACTCTATGTAAAAAAAGATGGACTTGAACTCCTCTCGTCATTCATCATGCTAATATATAGTAATAAAAGCTTGATCGTCCATTTTATTTGGATTATATATTGTTTAATATCAAATAAACACAAAACACATTATATTTTAAATAATTAATGTATATCTACTCTTGCATTCTGAATTTCGAAAATAAATCGCGAATAATCGAACAATGCAGAAATTCCCGAATGCGCCTTACCGCATGAGTGAATTGTCATCGTTGTTCGGTTACGAGCTATCTATTATTGATATTCGGAACACAATATTAGTTATGCTGATTATTACATAGATTTTGCACTTTTTTGCGCTAATAAGAGGTTTCAAAAAGTAACTTGTTTTCATTGTATATTTATATTTCATAGTGATGATGTTGTACTGCGATGTCAAGCAGTGAATTACACGGTTTATTTTACTGGGTGAAATTCCGGGGTTTCTTTCACTGGATGAACTTCCGGTTTTTCTTTCACTTGGAAATCGCAGTATTTTACGTGCATTTATGTAATGAACACAAAATAAACTTTAACCCATTATTAGTTATCATGTTTACTTCAATTTACACCTGTTTATCCTGACTAATACTTAACAGGTAACAGAATATACAGATTATCCATTGGTAAGGATATAACATGCTTTGTAGTGGGCACAACACATGGCTTTGGGTTCATTGCAAGACCGTTTAGTTTTACCTTACAGCACTTTTACACGTTAAAAGCATTATAATTAATTTAGGCCAAAAAGAAATATACCTGTGGTTCCGGCTACATGCTGCAGAAAAGCAGGATCGGTTAGTCAACAATTATGTTTACCTAAATAGTACAGTGAAACCTCTCGGCGTTAATAGTGCTTGATGACGTAAAAAAACATAGATTCCTAATTTAATGCACACGGCGCGTTTCTTCTGGAATAACTTTCATCATGTGTGCTCACATATGGCAGTAAAAAATTTGGAAAATTAAAACTTTAGAATCCGCACGAAAAATTAGGTCAGACAGGTAACCTGAACCACACGTATTATTTTACTTGGCCTTTCAAGTACATCATAAAAAAACAATTTGGCATTATAATGTTTTATTTGAAATAATTCAGATTGTTTAATAGGTTACTCTGAAAGCACTTTCATTCGTGGTTTTGAGAAAAATCCTTGCTTCGTGGGTTCCTTAATTCGTGGTTTCATACTTGCACAAAATAATAATGTGAAAAGTTTGGTATTTCATTGTGTATTTTATTTTGTGGATTTCCTAAACCACGAAATTCACGAATATTGGTACCCGACGAAAAACAATGCAATGTACTTTAACAGTATTAAAAACGCACTTGTCGTGTAAATTCAAATGATATATGATATTTTCAACATGAAATATTTGATCAGCATGTGTTTTTGTTTGTTTCCACAATACCTCAAAATAAACATGGGAAAATATACTGTTGATATTAGATTTATTTTAGAGCTTGCGAGAAGAACTCAAAACGTCCATATTGATAGGTGTCAAAATTGAAAGATTAACAATTCCTTTTTTTTTTCACAAAGCATGCACCTTATGCTAAAAGTAAAGTCGGTGGCGTTTAAGTAGATTAAAACATCTATAACGTATTTCTATTATGAAAAGAAAGTACATTTGAACGCTTAATCTAAACTGTAATGAAAGACCATTAAATTTGTTATACACAGCAACCGTTATATTGTATTACCTACTTGATAAAGGAAAAATATAAATTGGTTGTCAATAATCGCTTTTCATTCCTAGCTGTCTTTGTTTTCATAATATTACCTTTCAATTTATTTATCTTCTTTTATGAAACTATGAATATATAGTTGGTGTGTGGTTGAGAAATGTTTTACAAAATGCATGCTTTTTTTTGCACTTTTAAGTGACATAGGGTCCATCATGGCCCTCATCGCATGGTCGCTGGATTAACATCTGAATATCCAATCAGTGTCTATCACCTTATCATAACCCTTACGCCTTTGTTGAATTAATTGAATCACATTTGAATACACTACGGCGATATTTTCAACAACAAAAATAATCAATGCTGAGTGTAAGCGCAAATTCCTCTAAATTGTATTATCCTAACAAACCCACTTACTGCAAAACTGCCTTTAAATTTCGACATGAGAATAATTTAAGGAAAACTTGTTATTTCTTCTATACAATAAAAATTAAAAAAGCAAAAAATATCACGCTGTCGGAACACTCCCTAAGTCCAATCGAAAAATTGTAGAAAGGGTACAAAATCGGGACTGTCTTGGCTTGATACATGTACTTCAATAAAAAGTAGCCGTGGTTAAACTAATTGTATAACCTCAAACTGCCCCTCTGAATGGGTTGAAGACAAAAATGGTAGTTTTCTTGATAATGCAAAGTTCTTCGTCGACTTTGTTTACCTGACTATCCCTTAACTGTCTTTTGTAAAGTAATGTGTGTTTTAGTACTCGACAAAGTTTTCTGATGGTTGTATAATAACTATCCTTCGATATATAGTATGTAAATACAATGTATTTTGAATTATTTCATGATAAAGTATTATAAAGTTCTTTCATAAATTAATAGGCAAGAATTGTGGATCATTGAATTTTGTATTTCGAGTATTTAATTATTTTATTTCATCTAATCTAAATAAATGTTAGTGTGTTGAAATAAAACCATTGCATTGGCTAAGACATACTAAATATTCAGAAACGTTAGTTCATTTCTTTGGCATATTAAACTTGCTTAGAGAATTGAGAACATTACTTGACTAAGACATAATAAACTATTAAAGAATTTAGAACATTTCATTGGCTAAGACATTATTAACTTTTAGGAAATTCGGAACATTTCATTGGCTAAGACATAATAAACTTTTAAGGAATTTAGAGCATTTCATTGGCTAAGACATTATTAACTTTTAGGAAATTCGGAACATTTCATTGGCTAAGACATAAACTTTTTAGGAAATTTAGAACATTTCATTGGCTAAGACATCATTAATTAACAACAAGACTAAATATTTCGGTTGCCTTGTCGTTTTGTTTTTATTGTATTGTTGTTGTTTTTTCTTCCACTTGTTTAGGAACATGAACTCCACAGAACTTATAATACTGAAGCTTATATATAATTTGGACTTACTCTCTTGCAACAAAGACCGAAAACAATTCTCCATCTATATGAGGGATAGTATTGCAATTGTAGAAAACATAATGTTTTTATCCCTCTCTTATATTATGGGGAAATCCTTGAATTCAAACACCCACGAATGGAAATAAAGGAGGTTTTCTTTTCCCATTTTGCAACGTTTTTGATAAAAAAATAACTGAAAACCACTGTATTTGCTTGTAGAAAATTATATGTATACGATAATAATAATGTTTAATTTAAATTTTAACTACATATCTTGTAATTAAAAGCAACTAAATGTCATGGCAACACAACCGTATTATATTAATTGAAAATTGCTGTTTTCTATCTAATTGTATTGTACCATTCGTTTTTTTGTTCTCTTTGTTTACGTTTTTGTACAATGTCACAATCCCATAGATTCTTTGTTTCATAGTTAATTATTTTTATTTTCCTTTTTTATTTTATGTCACCTTACAGCAGACACAAGTTGGTATGTCATCGTCATCAGAAAACAACACATGTGTACTCGTCAACAATAATCGGTACCACAAGGTGCAGACAATTATACCGGAAGAAGATATTATAGAAAATCACGTGGAAAGTGTCGAGAACAATCGCGTGGATAGTGTTGAGAACAATGACGTATTCCCATCTGTTGAGTCGTTTCCTAATCTTGAAGAGAGTACAATTTAAAATTTTCAAATGATTGGAGTTAATGTTTGGTAGTATAGCGTTTTGCAATGCTGTGAAAAAATAACAAACCAGATTTTGGAGTGGAGGATAATTCTCAAACTTTATAATATGTACATGAAATCCACATGCTATCAAAACGACTATTTTGATATGTAATGTCATGTGACATTATACTATGTTAATGTTCTAGTATACATATTTTGTTCGATGTTGACATACATCTTTTTATTTATTTGTCACCAATCAAAACCCACGATTTCTACGTGCAATTTTCAAGAATTTTCATTTTGTAAACACTTCATTTTAATTAACTCGTCAAAACATTCCGTCTAAATTTAATTTATTATAAAAGGTTTTAATCAAGGTCATCTTTTATTATTTCTCCATATATATATATATATACACTTTTTTATATGAAGAACGTCGTTCTTAATCATGATAATTCTAATCCAATTCTTATATAATAGTTTTCCTCATTGGTGCACCTTTGCCGTCAAATCCACAGTTGACATGTCGTAGCTAAGGGTTCTAGTTGGAATGAGGTGCCATATTGTATTCTGGAAATTCAACATGTCAGTTACTGCAATACGATAGGAAATAAAGACATTGCCTACCTTGAAATAATGCCTTGTTAGATTGTATAAAAAACATTAAGCATAATAACTTCCAGTGTTGACGGTCTACGTTGAAAATTTTAAAATGACGTTTATATGCCATCGACAATATTGTGCTGCATTTTAGTTTTTTGCCATCTTTATACCGTTATTAAAGGTCAATTGAAATGTTTTTGATTTGCATTAGAATGGAAATAACAGTAATGTATTTGAAGAGTTGCCGGTGTCATAGGAGATTCGACATTGGTAAAGCTTCCGTCATTCTGGAACCGTAACGAGTCGCCATTTGTGACCATCAAATGTCCAATTGCCGTGGCAACTCTTACAAGTCAATACAGTTATTTCTTAAAAAGCATGATCTATTGTTAAGATATTGATATGTACTGGACTCACATAATGTCGTTTTACCAAATAGTAACTATTTTAACACCGATTTGGAATCACTTTCGAATTTAGCCATGCATCTTAATTGACCAATACAAAGATTGACTGTGATGTGTGGACATTTGGGTGATCTACAACATGAAGTAGTTATCTGGTCCACCCTATAACCTTACAACAACATGATGCACTCCTCTAGTCCACATTAGAACGTTACAATGACATGTACCGTACCTCTGGTCCACTCTGGAACCTTAAGACAGCATGAACTACACCTCTAGTCCACTCTAGAACCTTAAGACAGCATGAACTACACCTCTGGTCCACTCTAGAACCTTAAGACAACATAAACTACTCTTCTGGTGTACCCTAAGCCCTTACAATAATTTGAATCACTCCTCAGGTTCACAATAAACCGCTACAACAACAAGACTTAATCCTCTGATCCACCCTAGGTCCTCTAGTCCATCATAGAGCCTTACAATAGCATGAATCCTGCATGTGGTTTATCCTAGAACCTTTCAACACATGAACGAATCACTCCTCTGGTTCATCCAGAATCATATAACCACATGAAAAGACTAACATACAATTTATTCCCTGGACTGTTAACGTAATAAAATTATTAAATATTTTGCATCGATATATGTTATCGTTAATTTTGTTTATTTGTACATTCACGGGTCAAAAGTCTTTCCATACTGAGATATTTCACTATATATTTCATATAAAATCACTTATTTTCAAAAACATGTCGTTAAATCATTTGTCATCCAATTTTCTTGTAATGTTCTCCTTTAAAAGTAGATTTAATTAGAGTTTATTTTAATAATTTCATCTATTTATTTTCAAACTTTTATTTAGAAGCATTTATGATTTAAACACAAATGTGATTTCTCGACGTCATAATTTTTTTTATTGATATATAGTAAGATTTGGTGAACAAAATTAAAATTTGGGGTGAAATCATGTTTTAAGGATAAGTATAAATAAAATTTTAGGAAAATTATAAGAAGACACTATATTTATTTTATGCTTTTAATGGTGAAAATTTCATGAAAATCGAGTAAGAAATTACTTAAAATTAAAACAAATGTAAATTACAGTTTTGTATAAAAAAAAAATACATTTTTGAACATAGGGAACTATTTGAGTGGGAAAGACTTTTGACCTATTACTTACTGCACACGTACGTCAGTGGCGGATTCAAGGGGGGGGGGGGAGCCCCCCCCCCCCCCCCCCCCCCCCGTCTAATAAGTCAAGCACATATATTTACATACGCTTTTCAAGGCTAGTTTCCGTTTTGAAAATATATGAATACAGCATATTTTAAACTCTAAATGAAAGTATAAATAGATATAAAATAATTAAAATTAATTAGAAATAAAATAGACTTAAATTAGATTTTTTCCTTGCTATTGTTCAAACCCTTGACAAGGGCGAATCCAGGATTTCAAGTTAGGGGGGGGGCGTACTTAAAAAAATATCGCCGAGCGAAAAATTTTGGGGTATTTCGTGTGAAAAATCACGATTTTACGCCAAAAAATCATATTTTTTCCAATTTTAGGGGGGCGGGCGCCGGGTGCGCCCTCCCTGGATCCGCCCCTGCTTGACCACTTTGCAAAACTGCCAAAACACACATACACCAGACCAGAAGAAGCTGATGTAACTTCTTTGTTGAATTCCATTCGCAACTTTGATTTTGTCGTAACCATTGTTATTGTTCAAATGTGCCTGGCTTTTAAGAAAGGGCTCAGCAGATCACTAGATTTAGATTAAACTTATTTTATTGTTAACTATATAACATTTGGATCGGACACAAGTTATTCCAACTTACAAAGGTCCTCTACAAGATCACTAAAAGAGAGATCACTTGACATAGGTAGACTCTTAAAAAGCGTAAATTTAATTCAGAGCTCACTAGACTGCAGAGCAAATGTTGAACAATTCAACCACCAGTGTTTTGAGAGGAATGCTAAAATATGTGAACCGCTAGACATAGAGGTTAAAAAACCTAGAATATGCGGGAGTCAAATAATGTTGGAGCAGAGTCCGGAAGACTACTTTAGGAAATCAATAACTGTACATTTTCTCTACTGTACGCTAAATGAAATGAAAACAAGGTTTACCGACCTACACGCCAGACGAGAACCGCTTTGGGACTACAGTTGGTTCCATCAATTATTGAAAATATTGCTCCATAACTGAGCCCCCCCCCCCCCCCCCCCCCCCCCCCCCCCCCCCCCCCGTCAACAGAGTCTCTGGATCCGCCCCTGTACGTATTGTTTTTAAATCATTTGCTATGGTTGTTGTAAGACTAATTTTCAATACCTATTGTATTTAATGTCATCTAGAAATACAGATTCGTTTTCCTGAAAAAAAATAATGATAGCAATTTGAACAAGTCAGTACCAATGCATTTGCGAGTGAAACTGTTAAACTTATTATAATTTTATTTCTTGTGTAATCTTATCGTCAATTTGAATCTCTTTATTGTAGTAAAAACGTAGATATCAAATTTAGTGCGTACGACGTGTTACTGGAATGACCTTCAGAATATACTTATAATATTATGCGTATGTTGTGGGTAATATGTCAGTCTCTAGTGCGTACCATAAAGATATTACTGTGGTTTTGTTCTTGCTAAGATAACATAAGATGGTAAGTTTCTTCTTACTTGCTGCATATGGCAAAAATACCAACACTATTTTGTTCAACTCGTTCTTGCACTAACGCAGTTCTATGATAATTACATTCATTACAATATTGTATTTTCGTTGGTGTCAATTATGGAGGACTGTCAGAAACTGGGACGTTCGTTTACATATGAAATTGTGGTCTTGATACTTACAAATGACTTTTATTGTTATATGGGCCTTTGGTTGTGCACTAAGTTTCGTGGGTTTACTGGATCCCATGAAAACCAAGAAAATAAGTGTTAAACGAAAACAATATGTATTGACAGTACAGTATATGGCCATGTTTGTATATTTTTTTAATAAAGTCGAAACACATAATTCACAAGAGACCTTTGTAAACCAAGACGTGACTATTATTTGATCAGATGTAATGTACGACAAGTATCTTTCTTCTTTTGGAGGTGGAGGTGGGGGGGTTCTGACGATGACTTACTGCTATCTCTGGTTTGTCATTTCTTTTCCACCATTGTGATCTATTATATACTGATCAATGGTCCCCTGAACTGTCAATTGTAGCTATGTAATTTGCTGCTAGGTACACACTGTCTCTGCAGAGACGATAATAAACGATGGATATTCATAAATTAAATATGGAAAATGTATAAAGATAAGGATTAAGTAATCGTGGTTTAGACATGACGTCATTCAACATCTCATTTGAAATCAAATTGTGTAAGAAGATGATCGTTTAGTTAAACCGTTCTGCAGAGACGATAATAAACGATAGATTTTCATACAGTACTGCGTTGACTACTATTATACCTAATTTGTCCCAGTATTGTTAAAAAGGCTGTTATAGTGACAACCGGAACCTTTTAACCGTAATGGAAGCTGGGGGTTTGGCGCCGTAAAATCTGATTCAACCCACCATTTCTTTGGAAATGCCTGTACCAAGTCGGGGCCATTGCGGTTTTCCCAGTTTTCCGGTTGTTGACTGATTTTGTCTGTTTGTTGACTTATGAGTTTTGCCTTTCCCTTTGGAAGATTGCTCGGTGTTCGGTAATTTTGTTATTGCCCTTCCTTACTCACGAATCTCGTTTTGTCATAGTTGAACAAACCGCTGTGGTTGAAACCGGAATTAACCGGAATCCGATTTCAATATTAATATCATCATTTAAAAAATGTAGTATATTTTGATATGCTCCACTGTAAAATGTGCTTATATTGATGTATATAACATGGCGCATTTATTTATTAAAACAATAATCCATATATGTAAATATCTTTTAAGAGATTAAATTGTTTTTATTTATTTCTTAATATTTTGCTCAAATATTGTTCATGTTTGTTAATTTATGAAAAAATAAAATGACTTAAAGGAGTGGTGACGTCACAATAAAACGTTAATTATTTATTGTAAATTATTTAATATGATGTTGATATACAGTTAATTATATTCATTTCATCATTAACGTATCACCAATGAAATACAATAAAACATTTAAACTGTGTTCATGGTTCTATCATTTGATCAACTTTTCCAAGAAGAGTTGAAAGATACCAAAAGGGTCATCAGGATCGTAAGTCGAAGGATAGACAACGCAATGCCCAAAAGAAAAAGAACAAACAACCATCTGCAAAATACTACACAGAAAACTAAAGATCGAGCAAAACGAACCCCAATAAAAACCGGTGGTAAACAGTTCCTGCTCCACTAGTGGCATCCGCCCTGTTACTCTAGTTACAAACCCGGGGGTAAGTCATGAATGAGGAAATGATATAGCTTTGACGCTTAAATCAGAAGATATACTTACTTTGATGAGTTACCTCAGTTTATATCCAGTTTAATATGTAGTGTTTTGTAGATCATTGTTTGTCATTGTGTCCTTTTCTTTTGGTCTTTGTATTGTCTGTTCTTCTTTGAATTACGACTTCTGAATATCTCTTTGGTATCTTTATATTTTCTTCTGTAATGATATTGTATTGACATACGATGACAACAATCAAGGAAAATGAAATACGGATAGAAATCGTTAAAAAGAACAGCATTTTCCATCGGCTAGCATGAATGATTCTGTATTTTTAAGTTGGTAGCTAGAATAGTGCTGATGTTAATATATTTACTGTCTACCAAAGATACAGGTAGGTCAGCTTCATACCATGACGTACACTTCGAAATTGACAGTGAAGACCGGTTAAGAACAAAACTTTACGACCAAAGAGACTATTTCAATTTTCACATTCTCAACTTTCCATTGATATGTAGCAACATTCCAGCGGCTTCTGAAGCTACTGAACCAATGGTTTCTAGTGGTCAAGTTTAAATCACTTCGAAAGTCTATTTTAATTCTTGGGACGTACAATTATCATCAGATTGTGTTATTCATTTAAATGGAATTCTAGCGAAGATGCAAGTTCGATTACTAAATAATATATACTCTATACGAATCTACATATTAACAGACAGCTTTATAAGTAAGATATAATCAGTAATATATATGGTCGCCACAATCATCTGGTTATCCTTTACGAAATATCTGTGTTCCGGTCTTTTCCTCATACATGACTTATAACCGGGTGTGTAACAAGAGTAACACGAAGGGTGCCACTTGTGAAGCAGCAACTGCTTACCCTTCCGCAACATAGGACTTCATGTCCATATTTAGTGCGGTTCGTGTTGCTCGATCTGTAGTTTTCTGTAAAGTGTTTTGTAGATCATTGTTCGTACTTTTATCCTTGTTATTGTTACTATTGTGCTGTCTGTCCTTCGATTTACCGCTTCTGATTACTCCTTTGGTTACATAAAACTTTTCTTGTAATACTATTTTTAGAAATAATAGTGAACTGGGATGTTAAAGGTGGTATTTTGCCATGCCAAAGGTATAATAGAATATCATGTATTTTTATTGCACCACAAGCTCACAAAACACAAACACGGTGAATGGCCCTTTTCGTTATTTAATGTTACGATTTACTTTTCCGTTTCACTGATATACAGGAAATCAAATAACTCCTTTAAATCCTACAACGCCCAGTAGGAAAAAAGTCATGATGTCATACATCTCAGAATCTTTGCTTTCAATTTGAAAATCTATTATTTACCTATCAAACTCTGTTAACAGATGGAAAGTCTACTTTGAAAAGAGGCAAATCACAAATAGAAACTATAAGGAGTTATATTTGCGCTTGAAAACTGTGTTTTATTTATGTTTGTTTGCGCATACTGGTGTCAAATACGTCTTAACTATGAGTAACATGGCGGGGGTACATGTGCTTACCCTTCGCGGGAACCTGCGTTCACCACCTGTTTCTGGTGGAGTCCGTGTTACTCATTTTGTCCGTATGTACTCAATGTTGACAATGTCTCTAGATTGTCCATTCTTGATTGCACCTTTGGTTTTCTCTAACGTTTATTTCGAGCGGGTATGTTTTACCCGTTTTATTTATTGTGACTTTTACGTGTAAATGTACCTTTTTTCCATACAAACAATGAAAGCAAATACATTTGTGATAATAATCATCAAAGGTAAATTTGAAAAAAGCAAACTGATATGATATATACCAGAAACGCGTTATGCGCACTAAATTAGATATCCATGTTTTTATTACTATCACTGAATCAATACCTCTGCTGATTATCCAGCAAGTAGTCAGTGTTTTGGCACTGTCATGGCTTATTAGATATACCTATTATTGAAATTTACAGTTCCTAAATAATTTCATTATTAATCATACTAAGGTTATCTTCACTCAGGCATTGGTGACCTTAGCCAACTTTGGCTATACTGTTGATGCCCCTTGGTCTACTTGCTTTCCAAGGACTTTTAACTTATTTGGCTTTCCTATCTTTTGATCTATATGAGCCTACCTGATGAAGGCTATTTTAGAAATGGGTCTCTTTGAAAATAAATCAAATCCGGTAATTTGGGTTGTGTTTATCCTTGGAGTTTCGTGTTGCCAATTTGTTGACTGATTTAACTGTCTAATCTCTCGATGTTAGCACTATGCAAGAAATATCAGTCACTGAAAGAACCTCTGAGTTAAATAAAAGTATACCTGGTTTCTCCATTATGGGGTACAACATCTACGCAACGGGATTTCACTGTTTGGGAAGGACAAATAAAATGTATATCAGGCTGGCGGCCCGTTACAAGGAAGCCCTGATTAACACTACGATTACGATCCAACCCCCTATTGCATTCAAAAATTCCGTCCATCAACCCACCATAGAACCAACTTTTTACCCACAAGATTTATTGTTTGTAAGCTTTATCTGAAATATAGCTTGCTTGATATCTAACAGCAGTCAATCAATCAATCAATATAATGAATTACACATGTATTATATATGTCTTTATTTGTATTTTACATATGACTGACTGTATCCCTATATATACAGATGTAGTATTTCATGGCCAACGCTTTTGACCTTTCATGCGCAAGAGAAAATTAGCATACAAGTTAATTGTTGGCGTGATTAACAGCTTCACATTACACGGTATGGCTTTAGACATTTGACTTTCATTGTTTATGAAAGTGATGATGGATGAAGACATGTATGATAAAGGACCAGTACATGTTAAATAGTACACGCTTATGCACCTACAGTGGAACCCTTCTATAACAAATATCCTGTTTCACATCTCTTTCTACGATTTTTCTATGCTAAGCCAGGAAAGTGAGTGGTCATGTATTTGTGCTAGGTTTATCCATTTGATCTCTGTTTCTACTGTTTTTCTATTGAAGTGCCTGTACCAAGCGTGGAGAATGAGTGGTCATGTACTAGTATTTGTGTTTTAGGGGTATCCATTTTGTCTATTTCCACGATTTTGATATTTGATTTTAGAATTGTTCCGATATTCTTGTATATATTTTTTCATTATACCCCCGATCCCCGAAGTGGGAGGGGGTATACTGCTTTACCTCTGTCCGTCTGTCTGTCCGTCCGTCCAAGATATTTTTCGTCGCATTTTTCTCAGTAACTGTTGATGGCAGAAATCTGATATTTGGTCACAAGCGTCATATAGGTATACCATATTGGGGGTAGCGTTTTTGGACCCGTCAGATTCCTACTTCCTGTTTGCCGATTTTTATACACATTTAACATACATTTGTAAATGCACATTTTTCGTCGCATTTTTCTAAGCAACTATTGATGACAGGAATCTGATATTTGGTCACAAGCTTCATATAGGTATGCCATATTGTGGGAAGTGTTTTTGGACCCGTCAGATTCCTACTTCCTGTTTGCCGACTTAGTTGGTTTTTATACACATTGAACATACATTTTGTATATGCCCATTTTTAGTCGCATTTTTCTCAGCAACTATTGATGGCAGAAATCTGATATTTGGTGACAAGCTTCATATAGGTACCCCATATCGTGGGAAGCGTTTTTTGACCCGTCAGATTACTACTTCCTGTTTGCTGAAGAGCGGGGGTATCATACGTGAGCATTAGCTCACAGTTCATCTTGCTTTATTACCATAGTTTTATACTTTCTACGACTTTGATATTTTATTTTAGAATTGTTTTCTACACGATGGTATTTCTTGGGGTTTTTTTTAAATTTAATTTTACATGATATACATTATATCATATATGATTGTTATTTATTCATAACTATACTTTGTACCTTTTGTACCTAATGTTGCCACTTTCTCTGGATTGGCCATTCTTGATTGGTCCTTCGGTTCGGTTTTCTCTAGCGTTGATTTAAATATGTCCTAAAAAAAAAGGTGAAGGCAGCATTGAGTTTAGATTCTAGATTGGTTACTGTTGACGATTCCCAGATAATATTTTTACAGAGCTGCCCACCAGTTGACGGATATCGGATGCCCTTTGGGTGGGTGTGGTTGTCAGGTTATAATATGAACAGCCGTTGGTCATAGTGGGTAACGTGTTTGTAGATTGCCATGTTTCCTGTACATGAAGACCAACAATTGTTATTTCAAAAATGATTAGGTGCATTGTACCCATTTCACAGGGCTTAATTTTTCGTCCCTACACAATTCTCAATACTTTTTTTTCCAGTGACAGACAAAAGTCGCTGCCTTAGATATATCATTGGGTTGTCTCGTTCCTCCCTCATTTCTGTTGTAGTTCTATATATTGTTGAACTTGTTCCTATCCATAATATACATGAAATGTTCGCCGCTAAACGTTAAAAACCAACAATTAATCAATCCATTGAATTCTAGTATTTCATCAGATTGGGCAGGCCAATGGAAACTAGCTGGCTACGAACCTCTCTCTGGTGTGAGGTAACAATGGGATATCCCTTTGTGCTTCCTTTTTTTCCATTTTGCACAAGTGACAAGAATTTATTTATAATGTTGTATATTGTATTTTACTATTGCACTGTTGTAATTATTTATTATGTTGAGAGAACCCTTGTAAATTGTTATAATTTGTGTCCAATCCAATTGTTATAATAATTAGCAATAAAATATGTTTAATCTAATGGGATATCTGAAGGATCCTTAAAGTAAGTAAAAATACAGTAGACGTATTTCATAGTTGTCACTTTCTCACCAAGCCTGAAAAGTGAGCAGTCATATATTTGTGGAAGAGGAATCGATTTTATATCTTTTTACTATTTTTCTATTGGATTGTGGAACTGTTCCTGTGTCTTGTATGCTCAATGTTCTTAGTTTCTCTGGATTGTGGAACTGTTCCTGTGTCTTGTATGCTCAATGTTCTTAGTTTCTCTGGATTGTGGAACTGTTCCTGTGTCTTGTATGCTCAATGTTCTTAGTTTCTCTGGATTGTCCATTTTTGATTGCCCCTTCGGTATTCTCTAACATTTATTTCCGACAGTGTGGTATTTTTTATTTTTCATTTTATTTAATTAATGTACAATCGTTGTTTTAAAGTTTTAATTATATTTAAATTGAAAATAAAGATTAAACATGAAGTCTCGCTTTTTTTCTTTCTTTTGCAGTTGGCATATATAGACGTGTCATTAGTTTTGCCTTGTCTATTCATATCAGGATTTTAAGTCTAACGACCGAAAAAAAAAGACATTTGACCGACATAGACGTGTACACATTTATCATTAAATATTTAATATTTGTAATTTACAATATAAACTAATCAAAATTTAGAGTAAAAATTACAATTACTGCACTTTAAAATCAATATCCGACAGATTAAAAATTAGCGTTATGTCTTTAATGACACATATTCTACAGAACATGCAGCACGGAACAAATTAAAATGGGGTCGTTAAAACAAACTGTTTACCCTTCGAAATCAAGATGTCACTCAATAAGATTTTAAGCATTTTAATTTAGATATTTGACGGAAGGAACTTAAAAGGAAGAAGACATTTCACATCCTTTAACAGATAACTTTGATTATTTGTGTGGTAAATTAAAACTACAGGAATGACACTTGACTTGGTTGCTGATAACTGTTGAACGTTAGAATACAATTTAATTCTAATCTAAACGTCTTACCTGAAGAGTACATATTGCTAAGATTGTTTTTGTTCTCCTAGAATTGGGACAGCTAAGTTGTAGTTTGCTGTATATGCTATTCAGGAACTTCACATGGGGTATGGGGTTATATTTCCGGCCAGTCTATTATATCTCCCACCAGCGCAGATGCCAGATTACAAGAAGAGTTTGAAGATACCAAAGGCGTAATCAGAATCCGTAAGATTTATTAAACTTAGATGTTTGTGTGATGTTTTCCCCTTTTTTCTTCTTTTCTTTAGACGGTTTTGGCTATCATGTCTAGTACCTTTGATTTCCTTGTATCAAAAGATTATATAGATTATTTTATAAAGCTCTTTGTACTGAAAATAAAATTCAAAATTTTCCTTGAAATAGAGATAAAATACAGGGGATACCTGCTGGCTTCGATTCACCTCTTTCATTATCAAATATCTGCAGGATGAACAACTGAGAAAAACAATTCATCTATTATAGAAACTTTCAGCATAATTTATTCGTGATAATTGAAATACTCTGTTATTTCAAAGTAAAATCATCCGTCCCTTGGAATTCAACATAAAGTTCACCTGTAGTTTGAAGTCAAAATGATATTTCCGATTTATAAAAAAAATAGCTATTTGGCCAGTTGATTTTCCCTGTCATAAGACCAACTCATTGGTGTAAAATTGATATCATAGGTTCGATCCCAGTCAAACTTGAGACTGCTTATGCTTCTTACCCGAAAAGGATACATCATTAAGGGATAAGTAAAAGAAGTACAAATGTACCAGCTGGGTCAAAGGTCATATAATAAGACCAATATCGTGTCTGGACCTGCAAAACATACCAGTAATGTATGCATTTTTTACACCTGTTTTAAATGTTTAGGTATGGTAAGAAGTTCAGTGGAAAGGACCAAATGACTAAACTACAATTCTATTTTTCATATGGACAAAATCATAATTTAAAGGAAATAAATCTGTAGAGTCTACAGACGAATTTCCCATTACCTTTAATGAATGAATTTCTCCAATTGATTTGAAGCCAATCGGTGTAAATCAAGTCATTGAACATTATGATGTCAAAATATTTGCTTTGTGATGTCAACATTTTTCGGGAAACTTGTCTATTGGATTATTCCTACAATTTCTAAAACTGTGTATAAAAACATCATTGATAGTTTATTTAAACTTCCAATTAATAGTGTTTATATTCTAAGAATGAGAACTAGGTATCGCCCATGTGATAGAGTGATAAAAAAAATAACAAGTTCAACATGCAAAAAATCTAAGAAAACATTTGTCAAAACTGTCCATAATAGGAGGTGCATGTCTTCAGTATGTCTAAAAACACTATGCAAAGTATGAATAATATTGATTCAACACTTGCAGTTTTAGATTACACCAACTAGGTACAGTCAATGTCATACAGTGATAAAAAATGGCTAAGTTCAACATACGGAAAATGTACGAAAAAATTTATCAAATCTGCCCATAATAGGAGGTGCACATCTTCAATATGTACAGTAACACAAACACTGTGCAAAGTTTAAATACTATTGATTGAACATGGTTAGAGTTTTAGATTACACCAACTAGGTACCATCAATGTCATATAGTGATAAAAAATGACTAAGTTCAACATACAGGAAATTAAAGAAAAAAATTGTCAAATCAGCCCATAATAGGAGGTGCACATCTTCAATATGTATACACACACTGTGTAAAGTCTGAATAATATTGATTGAACACTGTTGGAGTTTTAGATTACACCAACTAGGTACCGTCCATGACATATAGACTAGTGATAAAAAATGACTAAGTTCAGCATACAGAAAATATATGAACAAAATCTTCAAATCAGCCCATAATAGGAGGTGCACATCTTCAATATGTATATAAACACTGTGCAAAGTTTGAATAATATTGATTGAAAACTGTTGGAGTTACATATTACACAAGTAAGTACTGCCTTGCTGGGATGTACGGACGGACAGACGTACGGACTGAGAAAGCGATTCCTATACCTGCTTCAGCCTTCGGCGACGCAGGTAAAAATGTAGATAATTTAGTGCACAGGACTCATTTCTAGTATAACATTCATCAGGTAGGCTCAAGAAAAAAAAAGAAAAGGAAAACCAAATAATTCAGGTGTTTGAGAGCACAAAGTCCACAGCCTATTGATGGATACATAGCCCAAGTCATTATAGTTACATCTGCCTGAGGAGATTGACCTTAGTATTAATAATAACTACATTATTTAGGAAGTGTGAATTTTAAATATAAATATATCTAATAAACCTTATCAATGCTTAAGTATATGATAACATGTAAATACCAAATGCCACAATATTTACTAATAATGATATACAATGCAAGTTATACAAAACTTTTGTGATGTGACACAACTTTACATAAGAAGAATCCACTTTTTTAATTGTTCTATATATGGAATAAAAACGTTGAAATAAAATTTAGTGTGCACGACATGTTTCTGGAATTAACTTCATTAGGTACACTCAAATCCAAATAATTTAAATCTTTGGGTGTAAGAAAGCCAAAATCAGCTAAGTTCACCTATGTCCAAAGGTGGAAAACCAATTACATGATTTAGGAACTGCAAATTTCAATTAAAAAATATATCTAATGATACCCTTTGGGACTAATGGTCCACCAGTAGAGGTATCCATCCAGTGGTGATAGTAATAAAAAAAGATATCTAAATTAGTGTGCTCGACACTTCTCAGGAATAGAGCTAGGGTCATGGTGTTTAATGCAACGTTCAACAGTATTTCATTTATATCATGGTGGTCAGTTTTATTGGTGGAGGAAAAACCAGAGTACCCGGAGAAAACCATCGTCGGACTGTAGAAAGTCACGGACAAACTTTATCACATAATGTTGTATCGAGTGCACCTCATCATTAGCGGGATTCAAACTCACAATGTTAGTGGTGATAGGCACTGATTGCACAGGTAGTTGCAAATCCAACTACCATACGATCATGACCATGACAGCCTCCCTTTCTGGAATAACCTTCATCAGATTCACCCAAAGCCATGATGACATAAGGTACATCTATGCAATAAGAAAAACAACCACTTACAACTTCTTTTAAATTTTTTATTATCACAGACTAAACATAGTAGCATTCAATATTTAACTCGTATCAATAAATAAAATACATGTATTGGATACAACCAGGTCGACCATGGAATAACGTAAACATAAATTTATATAACATTGAACATCAAAACATTCGTAAAATATAATCTACTAAAGAATATCATGTAGCGAAAACGTAGAAATCGGATTTAGTGTGCACGACACGTTTCTTGCATAACATTCATCGGGTACACTTATAATCAAGTCAACAACATATTGTCAAGCTCAGCTTCACAAAATGAGATAGCATTTCCAAAACTGGTGTTCGTATGTTCTTAGTATTAAAATTTGTGACACATACGTGAAATTATTTAATGAAAGCATGCTAAACTTTATTTTTTACTAAAATCTTGTTGATTCTGACCACAAACCAAAAAGAACTGATGCACGTTCGTACATTAATTTCCAAATTCTTCATTAGCATTTTATTAAGGCACACACTCACATCCGAGATATTTGTCTTGTGGTCAGAAATGAAAAAAAAATTATGATTTAAAAAAAAAGGATAAAGTACCCATCCCAAGTGCTACAGTTTCCAGACAACTCACCAAGGCTGGTATGTCTGTTAGTCACAATTCTAGCTAAAAAATGGCCAAAAGCAATGACAAACTCCAATATCACCCAACACATAGAAAGTGGTGACTGGATGGACATGTATTTTTATATTACTACAGTGATATGAACTTTACAATTTCTATTCGACGGACAATAAAAACAATGTCAATTGAGATTCATATTGCCTTCGATTTCCCCACCTATCACATCAACTGAAATGTGTTGGAAAACATATAAAATTAAATGCACTCTCATCATTCACAATTAAATAATGAAAATTACATACTAGAAACAAATGAAATTCTGAATTGTTTTTAGCTTGTCCAAAACTAAACAATTTAAGTCAACATATGTAGTTAGTAAATAAACATTAGAGGACACCAAAGGGGCAACCAAAAATGGACAATACCGAGGAACTGGCAACATAGGGCACACAAGACAAAGAAAAACAAAACAAAAACATAACCAATATGTATTGGACAAGGGTAATAACAAAATTACCGAACTCCGAACAATCTTACAAAGGGAAAGTCAAAACTCATAAGTATATAAACAGACAAAATCAGTCAACAACCGGAAAACTGTGAAAACCGTAATGACCCTGACTTAGTACAGGCATTTCTAAAGAAATGGTGGTTTGAATCAGATTTTAAAGTGCCAAACCTCCCCCTTTCATTACGGCTCAAAGTTTCCATAAACGAACACAAATAATGTAAACAAGAAATGAACCCTCTTACAAGCAAGAAAGGATATGGATGTTCCTTTTATTTGAATTTGTGTCCAAGTGTAATGTTGCATAGTATTTCATGTTCATTTACATCCATATCCTTTCTTACTAATAGATAGTGATCCTAGTACATCAGCTTTGATAGGCTATAAACAGAATATAAGATTAGTAATAAATTGATGAAATTGACTGTTGCCATGGTAATATTATGGTGAATATTAACTTTTACAATGATAATTTATGGTGAAAACTGACAACAACCTAAACATATATTCATAACTAACCCATCTGAACTATATTTGCAGTTTGTTGTATGTGTATGAATGAAACATTTGATAAAAATTAGAAAACAATTATAAATGATTTGATTACATAAAACACACAATACACTTGTTGGAATGTCTTATTTAACAATAGAAAAGTTAGTGGTGATGTATGTGTGTGTTAGGGAGTATTAATTTTGCCTCTTTCATCGATTTTTCTATTGGATTTTGGAACTGTTCTGACAGTGTGGTATATTTTGTTTTTTATTTTAAACAAAAAACTGTAGAATATGAATATCCATCTTGAAATTAAATACAGGTGAGCAGTGATTGTTTGTTTAGTTGATACTGGTGGAATTGTTGTGACCATCACTACTTAAACTTTCTTTTTATAACTGAAAATGCCAATGTAAGATGTTCTTTCAAAAAAATATGTTTTACCAGATTTGCTTACTAGTTACCAGAAAAAAATAATTTTCTACTGTAAAATCAATGATTGACGTTGGTAAATATACATATGTACTATTCTTTTGAAGAAAAAACAAATGTTGATGTCAAGATTGCAAAAATTGTATTATTGCTGCCATTTAATTTGATAATTTGCTCCATGAATTTAAAAAGTGGATTGTAAATGTCTTTTTAAAACACCTGTTCCGTCATGTCTATATTACATTTGTTATTAATCATTACACAAGTTGAAAAGCAATTATGAAATTTGATCGTAACTTTTTCCTTTTATGTGCATAAATTTGCGATTGGATTTTGGAACTGTTCTGTTGGTATGGTATTTTTTATATTTCATTTTAAACACACACTGCCAAATATTTTGAAGCGGGTTGAATTCGAACGAGTTATAAAGAGTAAGACAGAAACCAACATATTTCTTTGATTGGTTAAATTTTGACATGTATCTACTGCAAGCAAGTCACATACTATTTGTTATGTAAATCATTATATCTGACTTCAAGATTCGAAAGTTTAAACTTTTTTAAAATATTGCAATGAGCACCAATTACAAAACCAACTGTGAAATCACAGCTTAGGTAAACTATTAGACAAAACTAGGCTTACCGTTGTGACTTTGTGTCTAAAATGACAATAATGAGACAGCATAAGTCACATAAACATAAAATATCAAGTTTTCTAGCATTACTATTGATATGAAACCATTATTGCAGGAATTACACACAGGTAACAAAAAAATGAAAATGTGTCCATAGGACACGGATACCCACACTTCTAGCTAACGTAAACAGGTGCATAACTCAAGAACGCAAAAAGTTGTATATTCAGCAATTGAACTTAGCTTTCCTTTGATAGTCCATGACCTTGTGTATTAATTTCAAATGATTTGCTTACTTCAGTTATTGAGCAGAAAATAAATGAGGAACGTTTTACATATGGACGGACATGAGTAAAACTTAATGCCTCAGGTGTCTAGCGGCTGGGGCATAAAAAAGCTTTCCAATTTACATGTATTACACATCATATTTCTAGCATGAACACTATCTCTTATTGCTAATCACTAATTTCTCTCTCAAATTGGGATTTTCTCTGACAATACAGCAGTATATACACAAAGTATTTGAATTTCTTTCCTTCTTTACAAAAAGAATTTTAAATAATAATCAAGTTTACAACTGGCCTATGGTTCAAACTAATTTCATATATCACAATTGTTTTTGAAAGTTTTGATTTTTGTTAGCTGTATATGACAGGTTATTATAGCTTTCAGACACCAAAGCCTAACTCTAAACAGAATCTGTAGTATTTAGCCAGCAGTAATGAGGAACCAGCATCTCCCACTGTATGTATATAAGAAACTGAGGGTTTACAACAATGGTTCTGTTCCGTTCCAGTCTACCTGGGCATCTGTCCATCTGTAACAAATATTTATGTATTATAAAATGAACACAGAGACATCCTCATTCATACTTAAGAGTGGTTTTACAATGAAATGAATATAGAACTATACCCATTTATGATAAATGTGGTTTTACATACAAAGAATAGAAAGGGTTAGGTTAGGATTATGGTGTTTAATGCCACTTTCAACAATATTTCAGTTATATCGTGGCGGTCAGTTTTATTGGTGGAGGAAACAGGAGTACCAGGGGAAAACCATCGACCTGCCGCAAGTCACTAACAATCTATATCACATAATGTTGTATCGAGTACATCTTGCCTGAGCGAGATTCAAACTTACAAAGTTAGTAGCGATACACACTGATTTCATAGGTAGTTATAAATCCAACTACCATACAATCACGACGGCCCCAAGAATAGAAAAACATTTCCATTAATACATAGTTACTTTTATCATAAAAAGAATATAGAAGTAGTCAAACTTTGGTATTTAAAACTCCAGGAATTCTTTGTAAAATGTTCAAACTATTGGTTATAAGCTAAAACCAGTGTTAAATAATTCCATTATATTTTTGAATGAGTGAGTGAGTGAGTAATGGTTGTTTATCACCAACTCAACAATTTTTCAGCTATATCATGGCGATAACCAGTTAATTTTGAATGAGATGATGACAAGATCCGCCTTGTACTAGACCAATACGCTTAGTTGGATTTTTTATAGTGCTAGTTCACTGAAGCAACAGTCTGCTGATAGACATGTCACTCCACTCTGATACATTATCCTAATTCCGAGCCAACCAGTCTTTTCTCTTTCTCCTTAATGCTGCGTACTTAACGGAGAAGCAACAAAGGCCAATACTATATTCTTTGGTTGGAGCCTACTGGGACTCGAACCCACGATCTACCACACTTGAGGCGAGCACGATAACCATTCTATTTTTGCTATACTTACTTAGTTCTGATACAATGATCGATGGGTGGTACTAATTCTTCTATTTTTGCTATACTTACTTAGTTCTGATACAATGATCGATGGGTGGTACTAATTCTTCTATTTTTGCTATACTTACTTAGTTCTGATACAATGATCGATGGGTGGTACTAATTCTTCTATTTTTGCTATACTTACTTAGTTCTGATACAATGATCGATGGGTGGTACTAATTCTTCTATTTTTGCTATACTTACTTAGTTCTGATACAATGATCGATGGGTGGTACTAATTCTTCTATTTTTGCTATACTTACTTAGTTCTGATACAATGATCGATGGGTGGTACTAATTCTTCTATTTTTACTATACTTACTTAGTTCTGATACAATGATCGATGGGTGGTACTAATTCTTCTATTTTTGCTATTCTTACTTAGTTCTGATACAATGATCGATGGGTGGTACTAATTCTTCTATTTTTGCTATACTTACTTAGTTCTGATACAATGATCGATGGGTGGTACTAATTCTTCTATTTTTGCTATTCTTACTTAGTTCTGATACAATGATCGATGGGTGGTACTAATTCTTCTATTTTTGCTATTCTTACTTAGTTCTGATACAATGATCGATGGGTGGTACTAATTCTTCTATTTTTGCTATACTTACTTAGTTCTGATACAATGATCGATGGGTGGTACTAATTCTTCTATTTTTGCTATACTTACTTAGTTCTGATACAATGATCGATGGGTGGTACTAATTCTTCTATTTTTGCTATACTTACTTAGTTCTGATACAATGATCGATGGGTGGTACTAATTCTTCTATTTTTGCTATACTTACTTAGTTCTGATACAATGATCAATGGGTGGTACTAATTCTTCTTCACCAGTTGGAGGTCTATATGTCCTATCTGTTGTACCTACAACCATACAATTATCATATAATAATTCATACCCAATAAATAAATCAAAAACAGTTTTAATTAAAACATAATTTATCAAACCAAAATGAAAAAGAAATATTTGACTTTTACTAGTAATTTTCAGTGGCCATCATGGCCATGGTCATGTGGTAGTAGGATTTAGTTCTACCTATGTATAATCAGCACCTATCAGTGATTCGCTATCAGAGGAAAACTTTCATCTCTGTACTTCGTATGAATGCTAAACTGGTTTATTGCGATAAAATAATTTTGTAAAATGTTTCAGCGAAGTACAGTAATCCCCCTACATCACAATGGTCCATATCACCACCTAAAACTAATTCATATCATACTGCTACATAAAGGTGATTGTAGAACAGACAACCTTATCAACAGTATACCACTACATGACATCAATTTAGCTTCAACAGCTTAAGACACTTGCATGACCACATCATTTCAATTAAGGGTATGCTTAATCCCACCACCTTTTATTGAAGTACCTGTAGGAAAGCCAGGAAATTGAGTGGTCAAATATATGTGTGTTTTAAAAGGGTATCTATTTTGTCTCTGTTTCTACGATTTTCTATTAAATTTTGGAACTGTTCTGACAGTGTGGTATTTTAGAACTGTTCTGACAGTGTGGTATTTTAGAACTGTTCTGACAGTGTGGTATTTTAGAACTGTTCTGACAGTGTGGTATTTTAGAACTGTTCTGACAGTGTGGTATTTTAGAACTGTTCTGACAGTGTGATATTTTAGAACTGTTCTGAGAGTGTGGTATTTTAGAACTGTTCTGACAGTGTGGTACTTTTTGTTTTTCATGAAATTTAGAAAACTTACAAATTGTCAATTTGATGACTTCCTGTTGTCTGGCTAAGCCATCGTAATAATACATGTCAAATCTTTTCTCTGCCTTCCAGTCATTGATTAAGTCTTTGTTTAGAGAGAACAAGACACTGAAATGACTCTCACTACAAACAATCCAGATAGGGAACTTTGGTGTCTTGTAATACGTTCCAACCTACAAATAACAAATCATTAAATTCATTCAATTATAATTCATGTGTAGACTCTTTTAAAACAAGGAGCCATCGTGGTCGTGATCGTATAGTAGTTGGATTTCATACTATCACCACTAATGTTGTGAGTTCAAATCCCGCTCAGGCGAGGTGTACTCAATACAACATTATGTGATAAAGTTTGTCAGTGACTTGCGACAAATCGTTGGTTTTCTCTGGGCACTGTGGTTTCCTCCAATAAAACTGACCGCCATGATATAACTGAAATATTGTTGAAACAAGCGATAAACACCATAACCCTAACTTTAACCCTCTTTATATATATGATAACCAGAAAATTACTTTATCGATAATTTTTACATTTTCTCTTTGATCTTATGTCCTTCATGAGAAGTTATATTTTAATATCCATAATTATTAAATTGAGAAAGGGTTATTTTCCCCGAGGTCCGAAGGACCGAAGGAAAATAACCTTTCGAGATTTAATAATTATGGATATTAACTTCTCATGAAGGACATAACTGTATTATTATACTGAACTAATATGAGGAAAATAACTAGTTATTGGTTCGAGGTGCAAAAGCGCGCCAATTTCAAACAGTTATTTTGGGCTACGTGCAGATTCCCTCACAGTTATTTGACCTACGTGCAGTTTGCCGTGGGAATAATGAGTTATTTTTTGTTCCATGGAATAAAACTTTAAAATATCTTAATTATTTTTTGCTTGGTTTCTATAGTAAAGTATAATAATATCTATTATCAAGCAACTAGAGTGATATTAACATAATATTGCTGTTTTCTAATGTAATGCTATAATGACGTCACGTTACCAAATCCTCGATAAAATATTACCGCTAATATGTTTTGCTTTAAATGAACTTCTCATATTTCAGGCTTTGCCTGCAATGTGATACTGCTCTGAGAAATCAATTCTCCCAAAATAAATCAATGTATATATATATATATATATGTACCAGCATACAGATTTCATTTGACTTTTTTAATATATATATATATATATATATATAGGGAGTGAATGTGGTCGAGTGGTCTAGGGCGCTGGACGTAAGGCTAAGCGAATGGTGCTA
The DNA here is from genome assembly GCA_963680875.1 of Bathymodiolus brooksi. Taxonomy (NCBI): domain Eukaryota; kingdom Metazoa; phylum Mollusca; class Bivalvia; order Mytilida; family Modiolidae; genus Bathymodiolus; species Bathymodiolus brooksi. Next base: position 68,371,946 of record OY804587.1, read on the forward strand.
CAGTGTTACAATGGTGTGAGTTCAAATCCTGTCGAGGGAAGAACAAAAATTTGACAGCTCTAAAATCTAATTCTAACACTGTTTGGTTTAATTCTCAGACGTATATATATACATATATATACATAAAATAAGCACAAAAAGACAAACTTCATAGATATTCACTTGATAAAATTAAAAAAAAATATATAGATCTCTTTAATTTTCTTATTTCAAAATATTTGCAAAACAAAGCAAAAACTGGCAAAATTAATGTAAAATGTTTGAGCAAGGTTTATTTCTGTTCATTTTCCATCGTAACAATGAATATGTCTGGAATATTCATAAAACATGGAATCTTTGACAAACTTGTATGTAAGAGTTATTTTTATAAAGTACATAAGAACCACATCGGTGGTGTAACAGTTAGCGTGCTCGCCTTTTGGGCTGTATCCACTCCTTTACTTATACAATTATACCTGACAAGATTTGTAGTGTTCAAACAATGACAGCAGACCAATATCACTCCTTCCAGAAATGCCCCTGAGAACCATTGGGGGAGAACCGTCTCCAGATTCTAGTTCCATCACATCATTGAACACATTAGATACTGCCTTTCCTGTCACCAGCAAATTTACCAAATCCTACAAAAAATTTAAAAGTACAGACCAAGACTTAAGTTATGCGATTCTCATTTATTTTGAAAAGATAGCTTTCCCTTTATAATCATATGGAGAATGTACAAGAGAACCAGGAGCTGCTTACCCTTCCGGAGCACCTGAGTTCAACTTTGGTTTTTTATGTGGTTCATGTTGCTCAATTGTTTGACCATTTATCCATATTCTTTTGGCCGAGGAGCTGTTGTGGCTGATCTCATAGTAGTTGGATTTACAACTACCTGTGTAATCAGTGCCTATCACCACTAATGTTGTGAGTTCGAACCCTGTTCATGGTGAGGTGTACTGGATACAACATGTGACTTGTGGCAGGCTGGTGGTTTTCTACGGGTACTCCAGTTTCCTCAACCAATAAAACGGATTGCCACAACATAACTGAAATATTGTTGAAAGTGGCATTAAACACCATAAACCATAAACAACCAAACTATTTATAATCATATGGAGAATGTACAAGAGAACCAGGTATTGATTACCCTTCCGGAGCACCTGAGTTCACCTTTGGGTTTTTTGTGTGGTTCATGTTGCTCAATCTTAATTTTTATGTGTAGTGTTTTGTAGATCATTGTTTGTCCTTTTGTCCATTTTCTTTTGGTTGTTGTCTGTCTTTCACTGATTTACAGCTTCTGAATACCCTTTGGTATCTTAGGGGTTGAAATTTTCTCTCACACCTAACTAGCCCCGGGCTAATTGGAGATGATTATTTGCTAGCCCAACAGATTCAAATACTAGCCCAAGTCTGGAGAAAACGGCTGTGTTCACCCTGGAAAATTTTGTTTGGACTTCTGGTATTTTACATTTTTTGGGTTACAATTGTTTTGTGATCACCGTCAGGTCCTTCAAGCTTTGTTACTTGTTGACTTGAAAAATTGCGTCATACTTTGCTGACTCATGATTAGTCGACCTTCAATATTTGCAGGTGTTACTGTTACTTTGTAGAATTATAGAGTGCAGGGGCAGTATTAAAGCTGTCTGATCTGATTGTTATGGATTTTATTTTTATTATTCACAATTGCTTAAGGGATATCTTTTCCTTTACTATACAAGTCTTGCATACCTGTGATTTTTTATATGTACCCTCCCCCCTTTTTTTTCTTTTTTAAAATATTATTTGCTCTGATTTACTATCACACAAATTGTAATAATACATATTTGTGTAGTCTTCAGCAGAAGAGAAACATTTATGCCAATTTGCTCAACGTTCCAACTGAACTATAGCTAGGGAATGAAATTGTAGCACAAACGTATATTGGCAGACAGTCAAAAACTGAAGCGAGTAAAGGCTGTAATTATTATTTGTCAGACCTTAAATCAGATTGCAACAATGGAATAAAATAGTGTAGTTCAAAGTCTATTTCATAACTGCAAAGGTATTTACGTTCACACCTGCATGTAACAGTTCTATAAATAGATCGCAATTTTAACCCGGTTGCGAGTATGAAATACCAATCGGACTGGGATGCGAATCGATAAAAATTAAAAACGTCCCAGTGCATTTCAACCAATTTTGAATGGCCAACCTTCTCATATAAGAACATATTAATTATGAGAACTAAGATTTTATGCCACAGAAATGAGAAAAAAATAAATCAAAAGATCGTTTTGTTAAAAGTAGCTTCGCTCAACATTTTCCGGTAACACAATGCCTGATTGCGTCACCTTTTCGATCGATGGAGCCATTATTATTTGTTATTGAACAAAATTAATGTTTCTTCAAACCGAAAGGGATTACTTTTTAAGAAAATCACTTTCAAAATATTTAATGGGTGCGACAGATATCAATAAACACGATGTCAGCATTTTCTTAAATGGCACTGGTAAAAATATGCGGGTGACATAGGAAGACTCTTCAAAATTACAAGGCGAGTTAGACTTTGCTTTTGACCCACAAGAAAGCGAAGCCAAGTCCCACAAGGAGATTTCTTTGGCCGAATTGCCCTCAAACGTGAGCCCTGGGGCTGTAGGAGAGCGAAGTATCGGAAACCGGACTGGGTATAGCACAATTGATCAATAGCGATATCCCTTGGCCGAGATAATGAATTGTTCCAAAAATAAAAATGTCTGACCATAGCAGAAAACAATTTTGATTGGCTATTGTTATGATGATAGCTATATTTATCATGGGGAATTTCGATTTACGCAGGAATGCCATCATTTCATCAATGTAAATTATTATTATTATTATTATTATCAATGTACGTAAAATTGATTGATGGGTAGATTTTATATGGCTAGTCCGTCGGGCTTTTCTTGTGGTGAAACTTGGTAGTCCTGCAGTTAAAAATGGTAGCCCGGGGCGTCGGGCTAGTGCTATTTTCAACCCCCGTCTTCAAACTTTTCTTAGTACCAACTGAATTTATAATACAAACAGATCTAATTGTGTAGAATGCACAGTAACAATTAATAAAAATAAGGGTTGAAGAAGAATGATAACTGTACAATTGCAGGATAATCGTTGATTTTTTTTCAGGGGAAAGAATATTAAACGGATTTAATATGGAAATCTTATTGAGGAAAGACATCCACAGGTATATTTAGGTCCGTCCTGGTCGTGATCATGTTAGTTGGATTTATAATTACGAATGCAATTAGTGCCTGTCACCACTAACATTATGTGATAAAAGTTTGTCAGTGACCTGCTGCAGGTCGGTGGTTTTCTCAGGGTACTCCGGTTTCCTCCACCAAAAAAGATACCGCCACGATATAACACCATAACCCTAACCCTAACAGGTAAATCTATTTTGTGATATAACATGTGTTCTAATCCTATTTTTAGAATTTCTCAAGCAGGAAGTAATTGTCTTTACTGAGGAAATAATCCTGTAATGCTTGGTTGACTATTGTCTTATCACATGTTAAATTAAATTTTCTATGCAATAGTTAAATATAATTAGAATGCTGACAACTGCCTAATTCTCTGATTGATATAGTAGGAATACAGTCAAACCTGCCTTAAATGTCACCACTATATAAACAAATCACTGTCTATAAAGAGCACCCTCATTTCTCCCATTAATGAACAGTGCATATCATTTTAACCAGTATAAAAAGGGAAACTGCTAATAAAAGAAATATTTTCAGGTTCCCTTGAGTGTCCTTTATATACTGGTTTGACTGTACATAATTATTATGTAATAGGCTATTTCTTAGGGTATGATACAAGCCAGGTATAGTCAAACTTGTATTCAACAGCCACCATTGGAACATAGGGAAAATGACTGAACAAGATGAACTGTGAGCTAATGCTCACTTATGATACCCCCGCTCTTCGACAAACAGGAAGTAGGAATCTGATGGGTCAAAAAATGCTTCCCACGATATGGGGTACCTATATGAAGCTTGTGACCAAATACCAGATCTCTGCCATCAATAGTTGCTGAGAAAAATGTGACGAAAAATGTACATATATAATATATACATGTATGTTCAATGTGTTTAAAAACCAACTAAGTCGGCGAACAGGAAGTAGGAATCTGATGGTTCCAAAAACGCTCCCCACGATATGGGGTACCTATATGAAGCTTGTGACCAAATATCAGATCTCTGCCATCAATAGTTGCAGAGAAAAATGTGACGAAAAATGTGCATATATGTTCAATGTGTATAAAAACCAACTAAGTCGGCAAACAGGAAGTAGGAATCTGACGGGTCCAAAAACGCTACCCACAATATGGTATACCTATATGACGCTTGTGACCAAATATCAGATTTCTGCCATCAACAGTTACTGAGAAAAATGCGACGAAAAATATCTTGGACGGACGGAAGGACGGACAGAGGTAAAACAGTATACCCCCCTCCCCCTTCGGGGAGCGGGGGTATAATAAGGATAGTGAGGGTTTTAAACTGGCCTTTTACAGTAAGTGACTGGATTATTCGAGGTGGTCGTTAAAGAACAAGCGTGACTGTATGTCATATACAGATTTGACAATCATTCAAGTATGGTTAACTTTACCTGAGTACAGTAACCATGGGCTCCCATTAACTTTCCTGTAGGCTCGTCCATATCACTCTTGACTCTGAAAAATAACGAAAGATTTTAGTGTTGGTCTATATAGGTTTATAAATAAAGTATCCAGAGATTGTCATTTGTATACTACAACAATAAATCAATATTTTGCTAACCTTTATTGGGTTCGTGTTATACTAAAAATTATAGTAGGTACCTTATTTTATTGTAGGTTGCGTTGCGGAAAAAAACCAATTTATCAATTATAACTTATAGTAAAGTTATGTGTTGGTCCCAGAAAAACAAGGTTCTTATTCAAGGAATGAAATTCCTACAAGAAAATTTAACGTATCTATAATTAGCCCGATTACTTACTGATCGATATACCGAGACAAAACAGCTGAGTATACACACAAAATAACACCTCCTGTACCATCACATTCAAACTGAAAACAACAAACAATTATCATTAAGATTAAATGAGTAAATTAATCATATATTTTTTTCAGATATTTGGCAGAAATTGTGATTTTGTATGTTGGTTTTTGTATACATAATATTTCAAAATGTGTTAAAAAACAAGCAATTTTTATAAAAGTAGAAGATCATCTTTTAACATGAGTAACACAATGGTGTCACTAATAGAGAAGGAACTGCCTACCCTTCCGGAGCACTTAAGTGCAACCCTGGTTTTTTGTGTGGTTGGTGTTGCTTGATCTTTAGTTTTCTGTGCAGTGTTTAGTAGATCGATATTTGTATTTTTGTCCTTTTACTTTTGGCCATTGTGTTATCTGTCCTACTTTGATTTGAACCTTCTGATTACCCCTTTAGTATCATCAAATAATTCTTAAGTACAGTCAAACCTGTCTATAGTGGTCACCTAGGGGAGTTTGACAAAATGACCACTATATGCAGGTGACCTTTATATGAAGGGGTTTGATTATTCGACGAAATATTCTACATTAGTTGTAAATAAACATTTTTAATTACATGTTATGTTTATCTCAATCTGATATGATTTTAATAAAACATACAAATAAATAAAGAAAGATATTTAATAAACAAAAGTACAATTTCCAGTAACACGATGTTGAACTGGAAACATTGTTTTCAAAATCGTCGATTGAATCTCACGTTTTCTTTAAAGAATGTTCATTATCTGGGTACGACCAACACCCTTCTCCTCGCCCACAGCCCAACAACTTTTCCCACCATCGATCACAACGATTTATAACCCGTTGTATTAAAGCCCAGCAGGGATTCTATAACGTACTCATACAGATAACTTTCACTTTGTCGTCTAATTTCAAAGCTTTCCTATTTACGGATGTTGAGTGAATTTCTACTCTCGTCGTAATGAATATCTCCAATAACCCCTGGGTATAAACTTTCCTTTATGTAATTTATTACTCACAAATTTAATAGTGTTTGTTTATTTAGTTAATTAAATTAAGCAATATATTTTGTAACACCTCTGGATTTTTTGTACATTTGAGAAAAATACTGAACTTTCGAAATCACTTCCGGTATTATTTTAAAAATGAACTTACCGTTATACAAAGGTTTTACACTGGAAATTACTAATAAAAGGTGACCGCTGACCACATTGAACAGGTGACCGCTATATCGAATTAAAATATATAGTAAAATGCACAGGGAGAGCACGAAAGTGACTATTATGAGCAGGTGACCATTATACAAAGGTGACCGTTACGACAGGTTTGACTGTAATTAGAATGATAAAATTATTCAAATTAAGCTAGTAAACCTCAGTAGGGAGATGGCTTGTTGTCTTTAGAAAGCAGTTTTTCATAACATGACAGTTAGGCAGTATGAGCAAGAAAAATCCTTAAATGCTAGATGTTGATTTACTGTGAAAGCATTATAATTCGTTAGCACCAATTTTTGTGGTTTATACAAAGTGCATGGGTTCTTGAATTCATGGTTTCAAATACTACATGGAACAATCAATGGGAAAATTGTAATCCATTGGATTTTGGTTTTTGTGGTTTAAGTGAACCATGGAATCCACGAAAATTAGAACCCCAGGATTAATAATGATTTGACAGTAATTTTGAGATTTACTGTAATTCTATCACTCACCTACCATCACATCAACTAACCTGTCTGATATTTTGAGAAACAAAACTCTGAAGATCTTCATAATTCTTAAAATGGTTGATCATAAGCTAGAAAAAGAAAAGCAATTTTTTAATTAAAATACTGGTACATGCCTTGTTAATTGTGTGAAAGTAAAAGGCACATTTCATAACCATTTTCATTAAAAAAAAAAAAAAACATGTCATTTATTGATGACTAATTGCTTTGGGTTATGGTTTATAGTTATGGTGTTTAACGTCACTTTCAACAATATTTCAGTTATATCGTGGCTGTCAGTTTTATTGGTGGAAGAAATCGGAGTACCCAGAGAAAACCACTGACCTGTCGCATGTCAAACTGCATCATATAATGTTGTATCGAGTACACCTCACTATGTGCAGGATTCAAACTCACAACTTTAGAGGTGATAGGCACTCATTACACAGGTTACTTCCTTTGCCAGATGTTCTCGATCTCAAATATCTATATATTCACCATTTGTATACCAATCAAATGTAGCTGCTTAGTATTATACAATCTATTGTAAATTAGATAGTTGTTGGATTTGTTTTTTGGCGGGTGGGGGGTTTGGGAGGGGTGGGTCTTGTTGATGCACTTACATCTAACACCTGTACAGGGTTAACCTTTCATTCTCTTTCTCATTTAACAACATTTTAAACAAGAAAATTGACAAAAATATTATGCGAGCGAAGCAAGCTCTTTATGGATTAAAATGTGTACCTAGGATTTTCTTCACATACTGATGGATATATTTTTTTTCTGCACATTGTAAGCACGTTCCGTGTAACACACTTACACACTCTACTAATGAAGATCTTCTTAACATAAAGCGCACAGGTGATGCTAAATCTCAGACCCTCACTCGTACGTCTGATATCACTGAAACCCGGAACCCGTGTGTAATAAAAGTCATTTTGTTAGCTTGTTCTACTAATATTGATATTTTCAAATATTATTAAATCTCTTCTGACATACTGACAAGAAAAAAAATTTCTGCGTGGAAATTAACTTTTGAGATCTCTTGAGGAACAACGAGAGTTCGATTGAATGAGACTAGATTTGACCCTAAAAAAAAGTCGTCCCCGATATATCTCGGCCCAAAAAATCTCGACACTATTTTGATGCACTGGATGAGCGTGCAATTGGCAGATAATTTTAAGATTCGCGAGCATTTAAGCCATGCCTGTTTCATATTAAAACTTATTTTTAATCCTTGAATTTTAATACCCCAAGAAATGGAAGGCCATTCACTGTTTGGTCAATTGAAAATATGATACATGAAATGACCTCATCCGTATATATGTTAGAAATGACACAAAAGTATAAAAATTATATTTGACACAATTCAAGTCTGTTTTATTTTTCAAATCTGTTTTCTTTTTTCTTTTTTATTTGGAGGGGTTTTGAGGAATATGACAAAACACTTACTGTTTCTGTAAAATTATCTGATTTATATTTGTTTCCTCCACCTTGGAACTGATTTTTTCCTGATGGCCTATAAATATAATATAAAATCTATTTAAATTCTATATACATACATGTACATGTACTTTTTTAGGTATTTATATATCCAAAGAAATAAATAACATTCAATTGATCTTATACTACTCTACATAAATTACGTACCAGGAGATTGTTATTTGGCACAGGCTATGAATATGACGGAAACGTATTCGTAGCCTGGGTTCTACAAGTACGACGGGTGGAAGTTGTGACTAAATGATCAACCGGTTTCCGGACATGGACACCTATTTTACGGAAATTAATCTAGAGGCTACGAATACGACGGATATCTCGATTTTCTTAATTCTATTGTTTTTATTTCATTAAATGACAATTTATGATTTTTTTATATAATTTTCTGTTTGTAGTTTATTTTTATTCCAATAAAATCTGATGCATTGAAAAACTAGTCTTACAATACACGATTAAGCCCATAGATTTCACTGGTATGAGTACTTCTCAGAGTATAACTCACACTTCCCAACACTAATTATTTTCAAAATGGAAGACGATGGTAGTTCGCTCCGTGTTGGAGCAAAGTATAAATCTTTTACAGATTTAGAGTGTGCCCTAAAAAAATTCCAGCAGGATAACTACGTCCAACTTTATAAGCGTATCTCAAGGAAGCTTGGTACATGGTCCAAATACAAAAACATGGAAGTTGCAGAAAGTGCAGCGGGTCTTTTAATTTATAAGGAGTTGGATTATTCCTGTATTCATGGAGGGAAAACTTGTAGTTCCATTTCCAGCAGTCAACGCCCAAACACAAGGTAAAATCACATATAATATACCTTAAGTAAGCAAATGATCATCACTTTGATTACAGTTCTTCATATTAAATTCGCAGCGATGTCTTCAATCATGTTCTGTATAGCAGCAAATACATGTTTCTAGAATTTTTCAAGTCATTACAATACTATTGTAAGTCATATGATAAAACACACAAGTTTGCGCCTTTTGAATGGTACCATTTAAGATGTATTGGACTACGTTTTGCACCGAAAAAAACCTACTGGTGTTGCCGAAATTGCTTAAAATAACTTTAAACATTATTAATTTAATACATTGTATTTACCTATTGTCTTACTTGAAATTTTAAATTGTATATGATGATTCTTAAGTTAAAGATATCTATGTTAATTTTTTTTCTTTAAATTTATAGTATCACAGTAATGAATGTCAAAAAACAATATATTTAAGAAAACAAAAATCTGTCGTATTCGTAGCCTCTAGATACTAGGAATACGTGATTAATTTCCGTAAAATAGGTGTCCATGTCCGGAAATCGGTTGATCATTTAGTCACAACTTCCGCCCGTCGTACTTGTAGAACCCATGCTACGAATACGTTTCCGTCGTATTTGTAGCCTGTGCCTTGTTATTTGTGTACAGGAAGAATAAAACAAAATTTTCCATGCCTTCATTGTACATTAAATGTAATGATTAAGATAAAACAACAATTCATTTGCATACTATTATTGTACAGTAAATGTAATGATTGCAGGATAAAATTTGTAAAGTTTTGCTTTGATGAAAGATCCTTAAAATGGGTATTTCAGCCAGTACATCTATTGGACAAAACCTTAATCTCGGTGAACAATGAAATTTGAAGATTATAAGAGTTTAACTTCATTCTAGAACTCACAGAACAACAACAGCAGCTTTATTTTCTCCACATCTCCAAAATATTTTAGACAGAGCAATGGCAAGAGCAGTGGTTCTCTCTACATTCGTTGGATCTCCACTAAAAAAAACAAAATGACAATATCTAGTTTTTAGATAAAATTTTGCAGTATAGTACAGGTGGTATTTTCCTAGAGACAAACTTTTTTGGCTAAAAAACACAGGACTTTTTCAGTGCCTTGGTGGCTGTTTGATTAAGGTCATTGATTTCTAACCACTTGAGTGATTGTTGTTTAATGTCAACTCAGCAATTTTTCAGCTATATCAACAAGTTAATTTTCAGTGAGATGATGATGAGGTTCGCTTTGTACTAGACCAACATGTTTAGTTGGATTGATTTTTATACCACTAGCTCACTGAAACAACAGTTTGCAGATAAACATGTCGCACCAATCGGACACATTATCCTTAATCCGAGCCAACCAGTCTTTCTCCTTAATGCTGTGTGCTTAACAACAAATACCAATTTTATAGTTGTTGTTGGTATGACCTGACCAGGGATCGAACCCACGATCTACCACAATCGAGACGATCACACTAACCATTATCCCACCGATGTAGTTCTAACCATTTGATGTTAATGAAATTTCTATTAAAATATTTAAAAAAAACCTGAAAACTTCTTCAACAGACGGCTAAAACAATTTTTAAACTTACAATCTACTCAGTGGAATTCTACCATCTTTGAAGAACAATGTCTGTAAGACCATAGCCTGTATAGCAGCCATCACACCACAAGGTCCTCCCTACAAAAACAAGATAATATTACAGACTCTATCAACAAATCATTCCTTATCCTTTAAACTGCTACAATTCCTTTTATTTGTTATTCATTGGTCTCTATTATTTTTTTTCTGCTAAATTAGTATAAAACGGGACTTGAACACAATGGATGTCACTTGTGGAGAAGTAATATCACCCTCCGGTTTTAGTGGAATACGCTTGTTTCGAATCATGTCAATTCCGACCATGTTCCATCTTTTTCTTGTCTTGACGTCTGAAATGTTAGGCAGACTACTTCCGGTGTATACACTATTACTGTGACAACGTCAACATATCATAGTCGTAGACATGGTAGATTATACTTTGTAATATGGAGACGCCAAGAAAACAGCAGAGTAAATGCTGGGATTCGGTACTCCACTGTTTGTCTGATAACAAAGATATATCAAGACATTTAAAGAAGTAATTGTCTATGCATTGAAGTCTTTGATACAAATAAAATAATTTAATTGATATCTGTCATTTACAGAAAATGTTAAGAATTCTTTAAGTTGAGGAACGTTAAAACGCCACATATTGATTGGAGTTTTCATTGTGTACATTGACACCGGAAGCCCAGTGCCTAACATTCCATCAAAATCACGTGGTCTGGCACACGAAAATAAAAAACTTTTGACGGAATGGAAATGATTCGAAACAACCGTATTCATGTTGCCCCATTTTTGAATAACAACTACAATGAAACTTGTGCAATCCACCACCTGAGTTTCCTGACATCCTGTGACATCCAACAAACTTTATGGTCCCAAAGAATTTCTGTTAACTAAAATAAAACCTGAGTATTTCGGCACCCTGTACAATCCGACACATTTCGTTGGTCCCTTCGTGTGTCAGATTCGACAGGTTCCACTGAATATACAATTTTAACAGGACCACATCAATAAGAAAATTACAAAATCTAAAATTCAGAAATTATAAAATTTCCTAAATTAATACAAGACAAAAGCATGAAGAGATAAGTGACCATTACTAATTGATTTCAAACCAGAATCCTATTTCTGGTAACAAAATTAAACTAGAGGCTCAGTGGGCTGAGCCTGTGTCACTCACCTTTCATTCTGCTTTGAGGAAACTTAATACAGAACCTCCCATAGGTGCTTCCCACCAAGTTTTGGTCATTTGGCTAAGCAGTTACAGAGAAGAAGACATTTAGAAGTCGACCAATCAGAAACAAGAATGGTCTGTGGTGGTCATGTTTATTAACGGATTGGAACTAAATGAGCAATCTTTATAGATGACCTTCCAAGTTTCGATTCATTTGGCAAAGTGGTTTCAGAGAAGAAGATTTTTTAGAAATCAACCGATCAGAAACAAGAATTGCCTGTGGAGGCCATGATTGTTAACGGATCGGGACGAAATGAGCAATCTTTATAGAGGACATGATATAGATCCTTCCTACCAAGTTTTGGTTCATTTGGCCAAGCGGTTTCAGAGGAGAAGATTTAAAAAAATCGGCCAATCAGAAACAAGAATTGCCTATGGTGGCCATGTTTGTTAATGGATCGGGACAAAATGAGTAATCTTTAGAGAGGACCTTCCATAGATGATTCCTACCAAGTTGCACTTCATTTGGCTGAGGGGTTTCAGAGGAGAAGATTAAAATGTGAAAAGTTAACGGACAACAGACGACGAACGCCAAGTGATGGCAAAAGCCGATTCAATAACCATACTTGCTAACAAAAATACCATTGGGTTATATTACTACAAACTAGAAGTTCACCTGAGCCTGTATCACTCATCTGGTTATTCATGCACAGTTTGTGTTCAATTAAGATAGGAGTTATTGCTTATTATGAAAACTTACGAACAAATAACGGATGCCAAGTGATCATAATAGGATAGCTAGGCATGACTCTTTGGGTCAGGTCAGCTAAAAATAAAAACAATTATTTTTCCCATTGTAATAATTTGACAACTTACCTTTTTCTGTACAAGACCATATCGTAACTTTGGTAGATCATAGAATGTAAAACTCTGATATCTCCATTCATCATTAAAATTTTGATTTGCTGATCCAAACACAACAGTTTTGAGATTGATAGCTGTCTGTAAGGCCATTGGTCGAGCATCAATTAAATTTTGAATAGGTTTCGAATTTGGCACAATTGGACCCAATTGTAGATCTGCAAGTTCATTATCTAGGTCATCGACATCACCAAATTCAAGGTCACCAACTTTTGAACTTTTTGCACTTTTTATTGAAGAAGATGACAATGTCCTTAAAAAAATATAAAGAAAGAAATTTTGAAAATTTGTTTTGGCATTTTCTTTATATTAGTATACTTAATATTTTGATATACATGTAAACAAGCCTCTATAATAACTTTTATTTCAACTCATCCATTGGGCAAGTGATATAGAATTTCTGGTTGTCTAAAAGTTATTGATTTGTTCACAGTTTTTTTTTTTATAACTTGAAGAAAGAAAATTATTCACTCAGTCTTCGAAAATAGACTTTCGAAATTACTGGCCAGAAAACTTCAAAATCAGAATATTTATATAGATTCTATTGAAAAAATTTGGCAAAAGTCACTGGTCCGAATCAATTTTCACTGGCCGTGGGCCACTGCTAAAGTCGATGACTGTTCACTCATGCTAATTGTTGCTAACTGTGACTTGATAATACAAATAAATGTATACTGTAGTAACATTGTCTTGATTATTTAATTAATACAAATGAAAGTTTTGCTAAACTACAGAAGACCCCCCCCCCCCCCCCCATGTTACTATGACAACTAAAATAAACATGATAAATATGACTTAATTCATGTAAAATTTTATTTCTGTTTCTAATGTATAAACAGATTTTCATTCAACTGATCAACTATATATATGGGAAAAAAACCTAATATCTGTCATCCCCCAAATATTTTTGATGAAATAGTAAAGTCAAAAGGGGCAATAACTCTTCAAAAATTGTTCAATCAAACTGCTGTAACAGAGATTACCAAAGTCTGTCTCACTTTACCAGACATTCAGTCTGGTAAAGACTCCTTTTCACCAAACCGAACAGAATTTCACAGGACCAAAAAAAGATCAAGCTTTTCCTGCAGTGGTTGCTTTCAACCAAGGGCTACCAATTTTCCATTTCTCGTTTTAGTAACGCAAATTAACTGTATATATATTTTTCTGAACATTGTTTGTTAAAACAAGTCTGTTTTGAAGTAAATATTTTGTAGATTTTTTTTTTTATATAAATAAAGCAAAGTATTTTATTTAAATTCACCGAGAAATAAATATTTTAGTGGATCTTTTCAACCATTTGTCTTAATCAGTAAAAAGCTTGTAATATTTGTCCATTTCATAGGTTTCAATATTTCCCAAAAGTCTAAATCAAGTTCTCTATCTTATTTTGCACAAAAGACAAGTTTAAATTTGGCACCAAATTGATATCCGATAATTTTTACGTGTCCGGTCCGGAGTGATTCTTGTTCTTATATTTCAAATATTGATATTTTCGTTCATTAAAGCGTTTCTGAGATTGCGTCTTTAATTTTGTCAATGTCCTTGAACTTCATCAAAGAATGAAGGAACGATAAATGATGCAATAAAAGAGTTTTGATCTGGCGTTTCACTTTAGTTTTATTCCAAATAAATTATGGACAAATTAGAGATCAAACAGGACTCTTTTATACAACAAACCCAGTATTTTATACCGGACAGTCGGTCCGGTGGAAACCAATGTTTTTCCGGACCGAATTGATTTTTACCGGATTTGTCCGTCGGACCAGCATGTTTGGGAATCTCTGCTGTAATGATATGTGAATCTTCACATGGTAATAAGTAAGCAGACAAAGCATTGAGATTCTCATTTAAAATGTAGGAGTAGCAAGAGTGCAATCTTTTATGACAAAATCAATAAAAAAAAACCAACAACATAAAGTTGATACATTGTTTTCTCTTTCAGGAAATAAGTTTTGGTATAAGATCATTACCTTTCTAGTCCTCCCCTAGTAGGAGGCCTCTGTATTATACTAGAATCCTCTATACTATAATGTACTGGCTCCTTTTCTTGCTGTCGTCTCACTGATGATTTTGATCGTCCTAACATTGAATTCGAAAGTTCAGAACTTTCAACTTCTAAAACATCTTTAATGGAAGATTTTCTCTCTTTTTCTATTAAACCGTCAATATTTTCAATTATTGGTTCTGAACTAACATGAATTAGTCTGCTATTTTCGCTTAATGAGTTGGATATGGATTTGTTTCCTGTTAATATGTCACTTTTTGAATCTGATGAAAGTTTATTACTTGTCACAACATCCTGTCCAGAATTCAGATCTAAAACGTTTTTTGATAAGTCAAGCTTTTTGCCACCACGACCAGTAGATGATAGAGGCCGAGGTTGGTGAAAGTTTCTGCCTTTCCCAACAGTCTACAAAAATAAAACAAATCTGGACAATACAGTACCAGTATAAATAATTTCAGAGATACATGTAATATTGTTATCTTCCATGAGTTTGCAAAATTTTCGCTGACTGAAGTGAGCAAGCGATTGTTGTTTTAACACCAAGTGAGCAATTTTACAGCTTACTCATCGTGGGAACAAGTAATTACCATTTGATGATATGATGATGAGGTCTGCTTTGTACTAGACCAAGATTCAAAGTTGTATTTTTATAGTGCTTGCTTACTGAAACAATAGTCGACAGGTAGGCATGTCACAACACTCCTTGCCGACTCCAAACCAACATTTATTTGCTCTCTAATCCTTAATGCTGCATACTGAGCGAGGAAGCAGCATATTCCGATTTTAAAAACATTGGTTTGACCAGACTGGAATTGAACCAATGATCTACTGCACCATAAGCGAGCATGCTAACATTTACACTGCCGAGGTAAAGTTTTTCATCATGATATGATGACTTTGTGTAAATACATTCTACACGTCACACAAAATGTACATTAGGCAAAGACATTATAAATTTTTTCTATAGTAAGTGAGTAATTGTTGTTTAACGCCAATTCAGCAATTTTTCAGCTACTGTAAACCGGGTCATTTTCGAGGCAGTTTTATTTTCGCTATTTTCGCTGTAACATTGGAAGCGCGAAAATAAAACTGTCGCGAATATTTCAAGAAAGGGAATATACTAGTAAGTAGAATAGAATATTTCAAGGAAATGCCAAATCCGACAATTTTTCATCGATAAATCAGGGGAAAAAAGCACGACCATTTATAAGCAGACGTCGGATGCAAAGCGATGTTCTAAGTAGGATATTTGTTTTCCATAAAATAAATGATTAGATACAAAATAAAATGATACAATATTTATTATTTATAAGCTTGTTAAAATATTAAAACATCAATTGACATTTGATTATCACAATAAACAGTAAGTGTTGTGTAAACATGTCACACTTCAACCATTAATCCACACCTGTTACTTGTCTCGGATCAAAGAGTTTACCGGCGGCCTCGAATGCACACATTTATCCAGTTTCTTGCTTTAATTAATTGTACAAACAATTCGATGATGTGGTCAAACTACCTAAGAAAGATCAAGGCAGATCTTTACCATTAGGAAAATATGACACAGCATGTTTTTGTTTAAATAATACTGTATACATTTTACCACTTAAGGTTGTCTGTGAACCGCGAATTTAAAACAGCGCGAATGTGGATTTCGTTAGTAAATAGCGAAAAAATGACGGCGCGAAAATTTCCCTGTTTACAATGTATCAATGTGAGAACAAGTAAATTTTCAATGAGATGATAATGAGGTCTGCTTTGTTCTAGACCAACATGCTGAGTTGGATTTTAATAGTGCTAGCTCAATGAAACAACAATCAGCGGGTAGACATGTCGCTCCACTCGGACACATTATTCTGATTCCAAGCCAACCAGTCTTTGCTCTTTCTCCTTAATGCTGCTTGCTTAGCTGAGAAGCAACAAATACCAATTTTTTAATCTTTGGTTTGACCTGACCGGGGCTCGAACCCACGATTACCACACTCGAGGCAAGCACGTTAACCATTACACCACCGATGCGGTTTTTTTCTATAGTAATAATTGCATGAAGTACTTACATCTAAATTAGAAGATATTGGACCACCCATGCTTCTAAGTTTGGCACTTTTAGGTCTATTCCTTAATGGTAGAGGATCTGTGATGACGTCAGCATCGATCAGTCCAGCCTTACCATCTCCAAGAATTGTGTGACTTTCTACATTGTCGTCAATCAGAAGGTCGCCAGATCTTACTGGAGTACCTGAAAGGAAAACCGTATATTAGTCATCATGTGTGATCAAATCCTATCAAGGTACATGTATCTGTATCCGAAAGGTATCAATAAATACTGTACATACTATGACCAATAACTGACCCTTCTATTGTACTGTCCATTTTTATGTTGTTTTATTTTATTTTATTTTAATGGAAGGCAATCTGCACTGGGTTTTTTTATTGTTTGTTTATATCCATTTTGCTGTTGGAGAGCCACTTTTCAAGAGAGGAGAATATTTTTGTTTGAAAAGGTCCTTGGAATAATTTTTCTAGTTGAAATAGTCCATGGGATATTTTATTCTTGTAAATATGGTCCATTGGCAAAATTTTACTGGTAACTTCATTCAGTCTAAACCATTTTCACACAGGACTTATTTTACTGTTACACAATCACTACTTGTATTTCAAATATAACTTACTGTTCACTCTTTTTTTAGCTGATGCAGAGGATAAACCATTTTGTGATGTTCTTCGTTCTGATGTTGGTGATATGGGTCTATCTAATACAGGACTCATATCTAGAGTATCTGGTGCTTTATATCGCTGTGATTTTGCTGTTGAAGGACGTTCTGACCGGCTATCATTCTTCGGTTGAGACACACCATTTTCAACAAAACTGGCGACAATTATTTCCAGCATCGCTCTAAATGGGTCTTCTCTTTCCTGAAATATGAATAAGGAAAATAAACAGATGATAGAGAAAAAAATTCATCAAATTGGTTGAAAAATATATACTAGAACACATATCCCCGTGTGACAATAAGTCGGCCAGTCATTGGTTATTTTTTTTCATGTTTAAAAAGTAAACATTTTTTCTTTTTAATTATGTTCCTCATCTATTCTTGCTCACATGTGTAAAGTTCCATGGAAAAAAGATCGATAATAATGACACACTGACCCATATTTGTTTACTTATACTACCCTTTTTCCAAACAGCGTTGTATTACGTCACACAAGGCCGGTCAGTGGTAAATAAATCACGTGATTTTGTCATAGGCCAACCAAACTTAAAAAGTAAACCAGATTAAGAAAGTATAGTATTTTAGCTTTTTCTGTGTAATTGTTTTGTCTTAAAAATTTCAAAGATGTTTTTTTTTAAATAGTTTGAAATTGAAGTATTAAAAATTAATTATTTGATGCAAACATTGAACTTGCTTAATACCTATATAATAAAATATTTAATCCAGTGAATTTGGTGTTTTTGTTTTTGTCAATGCAATATATTAGACTGACTACATACATGTACTGCCATATTTTTGTAAAACAATTAATAACTGATTTCTGTTTATTTCAATCACATTTATTATCACAGAGTGGTAACAATTCAGTTTTGTTGATGCTATTTGTGATAATGACAGTTTTTTTTTCCACAGACAATCTCATTTTTCTGTCTGGTTTAATTTAATTCTCTGTTCAATTTATGCTATAAATTTTTATTATTGCTGTTAAATTAATTCTTTTTTCTATCTTTTCTGTGAATATCATTTCATTACCCCAAGAAGTAAGGGGTATATTTATTATTAAAGCAGCAGTGGAAATGCAAAATAATCTGCCATTTTGTGACTCAGATGGAGAGCACTTGTATGTATTTTCCCAGTAAAATCAGCCATTTTCTAGAAAATGGTGGAATCTGAATGATCAATCATCATATTTTCAAAGTATTTTAAAATACAATTTGCTTGGCCTACATTCCAGAAAAGGTCATGATCTGTGATGATGATTACATCAACAAACCGGAAAGGTAAAAATGCTAGGGAAATACCATCGCTTAAAACATATTTAACAAGCATAATATGATAATGATCAGGAAAAAAAGACATTAGTATTAAAACTTTAAAAGGATCTTTTTTACTTGCATGGAATTTATTAAATTCAATCTTATCTATTTTAATCTCATCTTGTAATTTTGAAATTTAAAAGAATTTCCTCTGTGTTATGTACGCAGGGCTTTCAATATTTTTCAAGTCTACCAGTACTTTACTATTTACAGGCGGTACTTTTTATTAAAATTGGAACAATTTTCATGATTATCTTATACAACACTCTTTAAAACAGGAGGTACCAAAGACAATCTTAGGTGGGTAAAAGTACCTGGTACCGCCCCTCATTGAAAGGCCTGTGTATGCTATGAATATACAGAATGATGTCATCGGTCTCATGCTGCGCGAGAATTGTAAATCAAAACAAGTGACCGACTTTATTGCATGGCCGAGCAGATGTCACGACACGATACAAAAATCACCATTTTTTGGCACCTTGGGACTTTTGATTGATTACTATTAATAGGTTATTTTTTCCAACAAAATGAGGATTTCTCTGCCAATTGAGTGTGATCAGATGTGAGTTAATGAGGATGAACAGCATGCTTTTGACATAATGTGAATTATGTTGTGAAAGGTAAACACTGGTTTTCAAAATGGAAGTAATTAATTCTTAAGTTTTATATCTGATCATGGTGCCAAAACAACAAATTACTGATGGTAACCATGTATATTTCCATCATTTTTTTTTATACAAATTACCAAATTTTATTCTATAATCACCTTATTCCTTTTCATTAGCTTTTCAATGTGTAGTTCTTTCATCAGAGACTGTCTGTTACTTATAGCTCCTTCTGATCTAGGCATCTCCTGGTCCATAACTTGTAATGTACCTTTTAGACCCTAAATAATAAATATTGTTAAGTTAGTAAATGAAATCAAGATTTTCCAGAACAGTCAGATTTACATGTCACTAATATTTCAAATATTCGCAACCCATCTATCTTTGTCGAACATTGTTGGGCAAGTTTTCACTAAATTTAAGAAAAAGCATAATTTTTTGGTATGCACTCTCCCCATCCTTAATTTGCAACTCACAATGATAATGTGATCACAAAACAATGAAAATGGAAATAAAAATTGCTTACCATAAAATTATAGTGGCCCTAACTAATATATAACGGTACCTAATATCTCACAATGAAATGTAGTTAGTATTAAAATATTTTGTCATCTTTGAATTCATATACCTGTACATGTATGTACATTAATTTTACATAGTCTAAACCCACAACTTATGAAATTACAGATTTGAAATTTGGCCTACAAAATGTGGGTTTCATGCAAAAAAATGAAAATAAAAATAGGGTAGGCAGTGTTTTCATTTGATGCCGGTTCCCGGCGCATTTCACCGGCTATTGCTATAAAATCCCCGGCTATGAACTTTCCAAGCATGGGTTTTAATGTTCAAAAATAAATCGTGTTGTCTTTTCTATTTTAATTCTGTAAATTTGTCATTTGCAGTCACGTACTCTCGGAGTGAACAAGGGATTTATAATTTGGCGACTGAATACAAATCTTAGTGTTTGAACTTGGCTACGATTTGACCTTAATTTCGTGTATGAAAAAGTGCTGCTGTGACTAAGAAACGAGTCGATGGCCATTTTTTTTCTTTCAGCCCAAAATCCTCGTCCCATTGATGAGATTTCAATTACTTCCAGATTTTATCTAACGGTTTCGTTCACTTCAGAGGATAAATATGCTATGAACGAAGGCTGAAGAAGTGAAGAATTAATTATTTATTATGTTAAAATAGTACGATTCACAGTAGGAATAATAAATAAAAGTTTAATTATTCCAACGGAAGATGGGAGGCCGACTAGCTTTGGTCCGAATGACCTAGATATCACGACCTAGCAGCAGAAATAAATTTGGGACTTTTGTCCAAAAAAAAAAGGGGGGGTCCTCACGAACATACGATGAGCACAAGTCCTCCGTCCCAAGACCAGTAAAACTTTGTTCAGACCAGTAATTATTGTTAGTTTTTATTTAGAACTATATAAAAATAAAAGCAGGAATTTGATTCAGACCAGTAAATTCAAAGGTTCATTTCGGGGACTGGGCTAGTTGGGGTGTAAGATGCCACATTCCTTTCAAGTTCTGATGTCGATGTCCAGTCATTTTCAAGAGTCCCCTGCAGGAAATTATTTTGACTTTCAGTTTGATGACATGGGATATACATGTAAATGCATTAACATGAAGAGGTCTCTAGTCTGTCAAACTATAGACTATCTGCAGATGTCAAGAATATAAGGAACTGACTGATCCCCTTCTGAAGCACATGAGTTCACCCTTAAAATATTTTATGGGGGTTTGTTTCATTTGTGATTGTATATTTTCAACAAAATAAAAGTTTATTGAAATGTATGAGTCTTTGACTACATGTACTTTCATTCTTCATTTTGTATTGATACTGGTTTGTGGTTACATTAACAATCAGATCCTTGACTATTACTTGCCTTTGAAAGTTCGTTTCTGTTATTAAAAAAAGTTAAATGCATACTTTATTTCAAAATCTTAAGAGAGAAATTCCATTTAGAATATAGAAAAGGCTAGCAAATTAACAAGTATATTCCTTAAATGTGCATTTAATATGATAATATAAGCTTTCAGATAAGAAATTCCTATAATGATGCTATTTTAGTTATTCAAAAACTGCAAAGAATCTGAATGTTGATATAACTTCATACTATGTCAAGGAAATGAAGCAAACACCAATCTTATCAAATCTTTATTTTCAATAGTACATAATCATAGGGGAAGTCCATATTTCTTTTCTGAATGATCAAGTTTATTTCTACCAAACTTATACATTTGTCTTTGACCTGAAAAAATGCAGAACCATGTGACATCTTTCTAAGAAATAACAAAGGAAAATGACTGATGGTTGTTAATCTTGAGAAATCATTCTCAATGCACTACTAGTACTAGTCTAATGAAAAATTGTTCAATGGTCAAGAAAATCCTGATAATCCTATCTGAAAAAAGGTTTATTACATTTTTCTTTTTCTCAAAGTTAATCAGTGTAAATTTAAGCAAAAAGAAACCATTTTAAAGCTAGGAAACCCCCTCAAAACCAAGTCAAAATTCACCAAATCCAAAATCGGCTGGTGTGCTTCACCCTGAACCCACTGGGGGCCTTCTGACTCTTGGTTGAATTTTCTCTCCGTCTATAATTCTAAAATCTCCCACTATCAAAATGTGTAGTGAAAACACTGGGTAGGTACATTTTTGTAAATCAGGATTTTATTCTCCAATTTTTTTTTAATCCAATTTCTTCATGTGACAGAAACCATTGACCATTAATATAAATAACATGCACAAATATAATGTTTGCCCCCTCCTCCAAAATCATATTCTTTCGAGGCAGTGCCAGCATTATCAGTGACAAAGAAAGGACACATTCATTGTGGTTGAACAAAATAAAAATTATTGATCAACGCAATTAGTATTCACATTAATAATAGTTTAAATAATTAAATAAGATCTTATTTCCGATTGAATATTTACATGTTCCTTTCCGTGTCTGTGCATTACATATAGTATATACATTTGTACATTGTATTTCGGCATAAACGAAATTCTTATCACCCAATCATATCATGGCCTATGTCTATCGCTTACTTCTCATGTTGCACCAATTCAGTGACAGTGTTCTTAATGGGGGGTTATGGTGTTTAACGCCACTTTCAACAATATTTCAGTTATATCATGTTCTTAATCTTAAAAAAAAAATTATGAAGACTTTCAGCAAAAAAGGAATAAAAATTGATTTGGTTTTAATTTTCACCACTGTGTATGGATGTGACACAGAGTATTATAGTTGGTCTCTAATACTAATAAACACCGGTTACAATTTAAAATTAAATGAAAAACATTCAAAATGTTATTGTTAAGCTCTATTCTTGAAAAGTGGGGCCTATGATTCCTATTATATGTTCAATGACCTTTCTACTAAGATATTCTCGAACAATAGACGATGTCACCCCTTCTACATGTCCCTTTTCCATACTGTCTGTTTAATTTTCCCAAATTACTTTTCAAACTACACATTTGTCGGCCATTTTGAAACATTCTTTAGAAACGCGAATAACGGTGTAAAGATATTTACACAATTTATTTTAATATAAATAAAACAATCCTTCTTCTGATTACATACAGGTATTGTTTTTATAAAATGTGCCTATGTGATAATTATTCTTAAAATTTGAAAAAAGAAAAATCTAGTTTTTTTTTATAATTGGATCATCACATGGAACGTCTCATACTGAATCATTATACATACTTCGATCTAAAATATATTAATATTAATAGTTCATACATATATAAATAGATTTATATAGATGATATACGTACATTATCTAAAAATGTATCAAGTGCAGGATAAATACTGATACATATGCAACTTAGATTGATTCGATGACTGTAATTTCTCATGCTGAAATTTCCTATTTTGAATTGACTGGTTCCCTAAATATTCTATATCTAATTTTGAAGCTGACAAGTTTAGAGGGAAAATATGAAAAGTTTTGAAATATCATTTTGTACTTGGTCAGTACTAGAGATGCCAGGACAATTTCCATCAATGTTCAAAGTTATCTATTTCTTGTTTATCAATTAGAGCTCACAAGGACAGAATCTTAAGCCCGCATTTGTAAAAATCGGACCAGTAGTTGCAAAGTTATGGCTGTTTCAAATGGGGATCATTCACCAAATTTCTTTCGACAGACGTCGCTGTTGTTCCATAAGTGGTTAGCGGAACATTTTAATCACGATGACACTTGAATTGTTAACGTTGGGTACAAGAATACGTCAATATCTCTCCTTATAACATGAATAGGAAAATTCTGTAAATTCGTTCACAAACAAAACTGTTGTCACGACTTTTTTTTATTGTATAAATTATAACATTATTGTACAAGTTAGATAAACTACTATTGAAACAAAAGAAGCTACCTGTATTGCGGGATATCATCAATACGGACCGCTTCTTTTTTTTAATAGTACTGTATCTTATACTTACAACCATTGGGCTGGAACAGTTGACTACAGAACGACAGGGATATTAGGTTATTAATTAAATTCCTAACAGTGTATGCGTGTATCACATTTCATTTCTTTGCATTAGCATTAGGGGAAAAGGGTGTATTTTACTCTTATAAAAAGATTTCGATGCTACATTTTTGTAACTGAAAAAAAATGCACTCTGAAACAGAATTTTTGTTCTGGGAAAAAATTGTCCCTTTATGACCAATAATAAAAAATATGGGTAAACTGAATGGGTAAAACATCAAAATCATACATGTACAATATACAGGAACACAACAAATTCCTTTTTACCTTTAGGCAGTAATAACTAATATACAATTTTCAACAAACAGTGAACACAGAAAAAGAACAAGTAATAATAAAAAAAACTTGTAACAATGAACAACTAGAATTTCTGTGTGTATAGACACCTTTTCAAGTAACATAGTTGGTATTTTATATCATTTAAAGGGGAGCTTATTCAAAATAAATCTAAAAACGGCTAATGATAAAAAAAAAAATTGATAGCAATAATAAATTTATCTTTGTAATAAACAATCCAAAGGGAACACATTTATGATTATTTTCAAAAGATTTCAGCAAAAAATATTCTTCATCTGTACGATTAATCCAGTTTAATGAAAGGAAAAACTTAATTAACCTTCCCTACCTAGATGATCACAGTTTTTTTTATTTTTGAAGCATATTTTCCTTTTCTCATTTTTGTTTCAATTTGTAGTTTAAGCCACACAAAATAAAAATTCTTTTTAGATTCTCATCCCATCCCTTCCCACTTTTTACCATCAAATTCACGATTTTCTATATTCAATCAATTCATTTTCAAAATTTAGCAAATTCTTCATTAGGGTATCAGTATACCAAATAATTATTTTTTTATTATTATGTGATGTTCTATCACGATAGTTTCCAGATGTATCTAGTTCTACAATATTTAACTCAGTAGTCCGCAAGGGGCCTTCGTGGTCGTGATCGTTTGGTAGTTGGATTTACAACTACCTATAGATGCAATCAGTACCTACATTGTGTATCACGACTAACGTTATGAGTTCGAATCTCGCCCAGGCGATACAACATTATGTGATAAAGTTTGCCAGTGACTTGTGGCAGGTCCGTGATTTTCTCTGTGCACTCCGTTTTCCTCCACCCATAAAACTGACCCCCACTGAAATTTGTTGAAAGTGGTGTTAAACACCAAACCCAGTATTCCTAAGTTTCCAATCG
Source organism: Bathymodiolus brooksi (assembly GCA_963680875.1). Taxonomy (NCBI): domain Eukaryota; kingdom Metazoa; phylum Mollusca; class Bivalvia; order Mytilida; family Modiolidae; genus Bathymodiolus; species Bathymodiolus brooksi. The sequence goes on from OY804587.1 coordinate 68,396,950, forward strand.
TGTACGTTGACATTCTTTTATGTTTATTTGTTTTTATTGTATAGAACGCGGCTGGGTTTAATGCAAATTCCCGATTTTTTCGTAGCATTACTGAAATCGTAATTCAAATCGTTTGACTGTTCATTTCAATAACAGGCAGCTAATTAAAGTTATAAATAACGTTTTTACCTGCATTAGAATGGAATAAACCTACAAAAATCATGTGCTTTGCCTTTAGTCCTTTACCATTAAAAAGTTCATTATGCCAAATAATTGTAATCTTCAATATATTTTTACATATATATTACAATGAAATGATAGTATAGTGGTGCGTGTATAGGTCAACAGATAAGAAAAGTTTGTAGATGCCAAAAGGGTTATCGGAAGTCTGTCTGTCATATATCGAAGAAGGGCAGGCAATGCAATGGCCAAGCGAAAAAGGACAAAATGATAAACAGTGGTCTACAAAAAACTATACAGAAAACTGAAGATTGAGCAGTATGAATCCCACTTAAAACCCGACGGAACTCTGTCGGTGACAACTTGAGTCTTTAGTTTTGCATTGTATGGCAGTTCCAGGTTTTGTACGATGATCAGCCAGTCTGATTGTACAAAATATTTGAATGCTACCAAAATCTGTCGAAAATAATTAAAAATAGTAAGAAACAACGAATTTTCTTTATTTAACTGTTTATTTTGCCATTCATAATACATCTGCTCAAAATCTTTCTAAAATAAAAGCTATGATTAACCCGCTTGTTGTCGAATCTTTAACAGTTAATAACACTACACGAAGAAGGAATATAATATCTGTATAATTTTGTACCAATTAATTTTAAAGAGTGTGATTTAGATTTGAAGATTGCCTAAATATAGATACACCAAGATATATTCATTCAAAATTTTGTATGTGGAGACAGGGACTTTATTATTCTATTTTGTTCACTTGGAGGTAGTATTTCCCGAAATTCAGGTACTTTAAAATGTTGGAATGAAGTTCATCAGTATTGCAGTGCGAGTAACAAAACATCATGTACAATGTACACCTTTTATGAACATGCATAGGCTACACCAATGTACATGCCGATATGGCTTGTAAACGTCTGTTGTATTTCTTAATATGGTCATAATAAAACTCTTTTCTTGTGACTTACAGATAATACTTTTATTTTACATATACTCGTCAACTAAATCTATACTTCTAACAAGTAATATCACCCGCGCTGTACTAGTTAAGCTTCAATGTTTGCACCATCCAAGTTTTATAATTCAGTGCCGTCATTAGGTTAACGTTAAGATACAAGCGTCTTTGTGATTCAAACGCACATGTAACCACTTATGGAACAGTAGCATCACCAAACGGGAGAAGCGGTGAATGATCCCTATTCCAGACTTCGCCCAGTTTTTTTTATTCCAAGATGGCCGCCAGAGACATTTTCAACACTTTTCCATGGTTAATATATCAATGGTTGTGTTCTTTTGTTGCATACTCTTTTGTTTTCTGGTAGAACAAACATATGTAGGCAAGAAAAACTACAAGACTGTTTGAAATTAGGCCAAATTTCAAACTTTGAGACCTGTAAAAATCCTCGAAAAGAGCTTTTCAGTTTGTCGAAATGACCACAAAGGGCATGTTCATGCCACTTTTCCATATTACTCCAACATAAATTTGTTCAGATAAATAACGGAGGTTGTTAAGCCATTTATTCTGAATAGGATTATGAACTATACTGGTCAAGTGCCATTTTTTTCTTGTTTTTCTCAGATTATTTCTATGTAGTCACCCCTTCAAGTGCCTCATAATTTTGAATATTACCAATCAACTTTCCTTGGACCGAAATATAAATAATTTTTATGCACATGCTCGTATCAGGGAGCCTTTATAAAGTTGTTGATATTTGTCACTGAATTGGGAGGGGAGAGTACCAATTATCTCCATCTTGTTAGATGTGGGAAAATGTATATAAATCAGCAAAGAAGTTTAAAAAAGAAATGGCCTTACCACAAAAATGAAGGTGTCACCAGTATTTTGCGATCATTAGAACACCAATCTGCTATATTTTTCTGTTAATAATAGAGACTGGCATCTCCGCTCCATTTACGTCACCCCCCACGAGGTTTATATAAAGAGGTATGATTTCTAATGGGGTTTTACCTAATTTCTTTTGAATTAGCCAAGATACAAATGTAGGATTTTGCTGTCTGCTTTGTCACCATTTATTATTGTCGTCAGCTAAAAATGGCCAGAAAATTTGTGTGCGCACGCGAGTAACGTGCAAGTTGGCGATAATTAGTCCTCCGACCAGTAATCATTTTCAGCTTTGGAAATATAGTTTTATATAGACATGCAAATGGGTGTTGAGGCAGTTTTGGTAGTACTATCTAGTATCTATTCCATAATCATTACAATATATTCATTGTTTTCTCTATCAATTATCTAATAAACACAGTACAGTAGGCTATTTATTCTGTATTCATAAAAATCACGAAAAGTATATGAAGACTTGAAGTTATGTGATTGTGTCTGAAAAAAGAAAATGTGAGTTGTATATTTGTGGTATTTTGTAATCTAAAGCTCTGCAATGTTTATCCTTGTAACTGTTTCACTTACATTTACAATGTACAAATATTTAATATCTTGTGCTATAACTATGACCCTATTAATAGTATTGGTAATGGCTATGTAAGAATAAGATATAATTAATAGGAGGGTCAGATTTTTTTGAAAATGTGTTAACATATCTTAAAGTACACACCAATGATCGGATCTCCTGAAGTTATTTACAGTGGTGTTTAGTTTTTTAAAATCTGTTAAGCGGTTCAAAAGTTATGACAATTTGAAGTTCCGAAAATGACCACTTATATTTTATAATGGTGGCCATTTTGAATTTTATCTGTCTTTACCAAGAAATAGAATATCATTTGAAAACAATAATGAAATCTAATGAAACTGTACTTGATAAATGTAGTTTAGAAATTGTTCTAAAAGAAATTGCATAGTTGTAGTCTTTGTTTCATCAGCAACATGTGTTTCCAAACACATTTTTAAAATTATTTTTTACCATGCATTTCAATGGGAAAATTGAAAACGGCACCAAAATTGGATAAATTTTACCCATAAAATTGAACGTATCAATAATTTTTATTAATTTTCTCATCAAACTGTATGAGATTATTAAAACCTAGCCTACTATCCACTACAGAAGAGTTTTACTTTCAGTCTAACTGGTCAGCACCATGTGTTTCAGGGAATAAATAGTTTCAAAATAGCGGTGCCATTTCCAAAGTTTCCATTCAATTTTGGTCGCTTCTGTCCAGTTTAAATATAAAAAAATTATGACATGAAGAATTTTCTCCAAACATGTGCATTATTTATTTATTTCAACATGTCACCTTTTAAATAATTCACTTTAAATAATAGTGTTCTAGTGCATTGTCACTGCAGTTGTCTTCAAATGTAAGACAGAATTACAGAATTTGCCATTGTGTAAATAAAATTGAAAAAAGTCTGACCTCCCTATAATTAATAGATATATAGTATATAACTAATCGTAGATTTTGAATATCAAAATAAGACCACGAGTGAACGAAGTACGCATAAAGATTAAACGAGTGGGCAGAACTTGTTCCACGAATTTAATCATTGATGCATATTCGGTCACGAGTGGTATTATTTTGATATTCAAAATGTATGATTTAGTTCTACTGTTTATTATATAGACTTTCAAAATTTCTTGTATATTATTTTTTTTATTTGTATATTTCATTCCACGCATATGAATCTACGAGCAATGATACTACGGGGTTCAACTGGGAGGATCTGCCATCTTGAGAATGTGAAATCCTACACGTCATATTTACAACAATACACAAAAATAATTAAATGCTTACCTTGAAAACTTATTTTAGTTAAATTTGATCAAAATTGAAGCGTACACGAAGCCAAATAATGTAATCTTTACGTTTCAAACTGGAAGTCTTCATATGGTTATGTGCCAAAGTTGTCAATAACATTTCGCAGAATTTTTTCAGTTTACAATTGTATGTGCATTCACCGTAACACAACAACTGGACGTAACCACCACACTTATAGTTGTGTAAAAGTAGTTCCGGTGGGAAAAAACTGATATCTTACATGTGAGATACCGGAATTTATTTCACGGATAAATCTCCATAATTCACACCTATCTATATGATAAACTTGTGTCACCTATTTTCACGAATGTAATTATAATTTATGGGTATTTTCTTGCAATTGCATTAGTTCTTTGTTCTGCTAAATTTAGAAAGAAGTAAACAATCCATTTGGAATAAAATATCAACTTTTTATTGAAACCCTGAATGGGCTGCTCTGGGTCAAAATGTATACTTTGATTGAGAACTACATCGCCTAATTTTACAAACTAGACAATGATTAGGATTGTTGAGATATTTACCATTATGACCATCACATGATTTCATTTACTAGAACAAGTAGTGACAGAACAGCAAACATTTTCTCATCAATACATGTGGTGTCAATGATAGGAAAAATGAGAAGGCTTCCAATGCAGAATACAAACAAATAGGTTTATTTATTCATGAATGGTTTTCACTTTTGTATTAATGCAGGACTACCTGAATAATGATTTCTCCACTGCATGATATTTAGATATTTTGGATATCAGACAAATATACAATGGCACCAGCTTGTTTTAATGATGCTGCTAATAATTTCCAACTTCCATCAGAGAAACAACCATTACTATTCAAATCGGTCGGGCCACGAATATGTTACATACCATTTACATAAAGTAAAAAGTAAGACAGCACAGTTGATTCCTTATGTAGATATTGCCATTATTGGTTATAGTTTACAGTATTTAATTTACTTTATTTGAAATTTCGTATATGTTTATATCTATGGCATTTTACTTTATTTTAGATATGATAAGTTGATGTACGAGTACTGATTTACAAAGATGCATAGATTTGGTAATCACAAAGTTCATGCAGTTTGTTCAAGAAGCGACTCTGATTCATTTAAAACAGAGATCAGCGTTGAGGACTCAGAGGTGGTATATTTTACGTGGGCATATATGCAGGGCTGTCTTAAATGCATTATAGACCCCCGGGCAAAGCAGTTCATTGGGGCCCTACCTATATAACCACTCACAGGAATTAGAATACAAATGGTCGATAGAATTAAGCATACATTTATTTTAATGTATTAGTACTTCCAACAAAATCAGTGTTTAAACATTAAAAAACTTGATGTACACAACATTCATAGATTAGCATGGGACCCCAATGTTCATGGGGCCCCCGGGCAACTGCCCAGTGTGCCCATGCGTTATGACGGCACTGCATATCTGTCTATCTCTGTTAGAATAAAGGACATGATAATTTTAACTAAAATACTGTGTCCATGTAATTGCCATTCTTGTTTGTACCCACAGACTATACATATCTGAAGATAGAACAATTGGGAAATATTACTCTCATTAGTGAACTGCTAAAATTTTATTTATCATGATATGATAGATCCAGAAAATTCCCAAAAATATTGATCATGACGTAAATCTAGAAAATAGTGTGTGATCTTTTTGAGTGTAAGCGAATCTTTGCAGGATTTTGTTTTGTTTTGTTTTGTTATTTATAGGTCTGTATTGTGTTTTTGAGATCCAGTTATCAGAAGGGGGTGGGGGTTGAATACCATTAACTGGTTTAACCCTGCCACATTTTTATGCCTGTCTCAAACCAGGACATGGATTTACAATGCAATATGTTGTGGTCTTTTTTTTGTGATCAGTGGTTTGAGATAAGAAGGAATTTCGTTTAGTTAATATGGCTGGAATTGTTGACCATCACTGTTTAAACTTTCTTTTCATAATTTGAACCCCCAAAAAATACAGTCCAAAATAGCTTAATTTTTTTTCTAATTCTGCATAATACCACATTTTTATGAAGAACAGATAAAATAACGAGATCTCGTAATCTAAAAGATATCAATCAACAGCTCTCACAGAAAACCATGCAAAATCTTAACATAATAGCATCAATCCAAAGGGGTCCTCGATTAATTAAGCATTGTTTCATTGAAATCTTGTGTCTAAAACATTTTTGAAATTCCAGATTATGCATGCCCAATTGTATGTCGAAAGGCAATAAGTACGAAAATTCTTGTTTAGTATTAAAACTCAATGATTATGTCTCCCCTTTGAACGAAGGGAGACATATTGTTTTAGACTGATTTTTTCTTCTTCCTCTTCCGCTTCTTCTCAGCGAAGCTTGTCCGGACCATAACTTTTTTGTCTTTCCAGATAGGTCAATTATATTTGATATGTGGGTGCATGACCATAAGGCGATGTGTAGCATACCGTAATGACCTTCGTGGGACCTTGACCTTTGACCTGAAGGTCAAATAATTGTTTTTTAAATAGTATTTATTTGGTATGTGGGTGCATGACCATAAGGCGGTGTGTCGCATACCGTAATGACCTTCGTGGGACTTTGACCTCAAGGTCAAATAATTGCTTTTTAAATAGTATTTTCTTGTCCAGGCCATAACACTTTTATCTTTCGAGATAGGTCAATTATATTTGGTATGTGGGTGCATGACCATAAGGCGGTGTGTCACATACTGTAATGACCTTTGTGGGACCTTGACTTTTGACCTCAAGGTCAAATAATTGTTTTTTAAATAGTATTTTCTTGTCCGGGCCATAACATTTTTGTCTTTCAAGATAGGTCAATGATATTTGGTATGTGGGTGCATGACCATAAGGCGGTGTGTCACGTACCGTAATGACTTTCATGAGGCCTTGACCTTTGACCTCAAGGTCAAATAATTGTTTTTTAAATAGTATTTATTTGGTATGTGGGTGCATGACTATAAGGTGGTGTGTCGCATACCGTAATGATCTTCATGGGACCTTGACCTTTGTCCTCAAGGTCAAATAATTGTTTTTTGAATAGTATTTATTTGGTATATGGGTACATGACCATAAGGCAGTGTGTCGCATACCGTAATGACCTTTGACCTCAATGTCAAATAATTGTTTTTTAAATAGTATTTTCTTGTCTGGGCCATAACATTTTTGTCTTTCGAGATAGGTGAATGATATTTGGTATGTGGATGCATGACCATAACGCGGTGTGTCGCGTACTGTAATAACCTTTGTGGGACTTGACCTTTTACCTCAAGATCAAATAATTGTTTTTTAAATAGTATTTTCTTGCCCAGGCCATAACATTTTTGTCTTTCGAGATAGGTTGTTGTACAGATGGCCGCATTAAGGGGAGACATAAGTTTTAGGTATCTAAAACAGTTCTTCCTAGTTTTATTTTAAAGTTAAGAGCAAATTTATGATGCAAATAAAAAAATAAGGGTTTATTCGATTTGAACACAAGACATAGGGTAATTATATATATATATATATATATATATATCGGATGTGGTCGAGTGGTCTAGGCCACTGGACACAGGGCTAAGCGATTTGTGCTGCAATGTATCAATGGTGTGAGTTCAAATCCCGTCGAGGGAAGAACAAAAATCGAATTCTAACACTGTTTGGTTAATTTTCAGACGTATATATCTAGATATATACGTCTGAAAATTGTGTTAGAATTAGATTTTAGAGCTGTCAAATTTTGTTCTTCCCTCGACGGGATTTGAACCCACACCATTGATGCACTGCAGCACCATTCGCTTAGCCTTACGTCCAGCGCCCTCGACCACATCCACTCCCTAAAAAAGGAGCTTCAATAATCGTAGTGTTACCTTTTCTCGTAAGGCAAATCTAGGGTTGGACGTAAGACATGTGTATAAGCGTGTGTAGATGGTACATATTTACTTAATATTATAATTTGACAGCAATCTAACTCAGCAATTTTTAATATATTGTATAGGATAATAAAGAATTCATTATACGGTCACAGGAAATAAAGTATATTATACAAACGTCTAGAAGCAAGTGACAACCATACAATATATCTGTCCCACTGGATCTCAAAGTTACTTTAAAGGATACTAGGTTAATACTAAATATTATATACGTCTGAAAATTAAACCAAACAGTGTTAGAATTAGATTTTAGAGCTGTCAAATTTTTGTTCTTCCCTCGACAAGATTTGAACCCACACCATTGATACACTGCAGCACCATTCGCTTAGCCTTACGTCCAGCACCCTAGACCACTCAACCACATCCACTCCCTAAAAAGGGAGCTTCAATAATCGTAGTGTTACCTTTTCTCATAAGGCAAATCTAGGGTTGGACGTAAGACATGTGTATAAGCGTGTGTAGATGGTACATATATGATATATACTTAATATTATAATTTGACAGCAATCTAACTCAGCAATTTTTAATATATTGTATAGGATAATGAAGAATTCATTATACGGTCACAGGAAATAAAGTATATTATACAAACGTCTAGAAGCAAGTGACAACCATACAATATATCTGTCCCACTGGATCTCAAAGTTACTTTAAAGGATACTAGGTTAATACTAAATATTATATACGTCTGAAAATTAAACCAAACAGTGTTAGAATTAGATTTTAGAGCTGTCAAATTTTTGTTCTTCCCTCGACGAGATTTGAACCCACACCAGTGATACACTGCAGCACCATTCGCTTAGGCTTACGTCCAGCACCCTAGACCACTCAACCACATCCACTCCCTAAAAAGGGAGCTTTAATAATCGTAGTGTTACCTTTTCTCGTAAGGCAAATCTAGGGTTGGACGTAAGACATGTGTATAAGCGTGTGTAGATGGTACATATATACTTAATATTATAATTTGACAGCAATCTAACTCAGCAATTTTTGATATATTGTATAGGATAATATATATATATCATATTTATATGATAGACTCAGATCGCCGTCCGTACTCAAATCGGAATCCACTGATGTCATCACAAATCACGGTCCGATTTAAGGGTATTTTCAAATGGGCGTTCTTTCCAAATTCTCAAATCTATGGCCGATTTATTGGTTAGAATAAGGGCATACGTCAGTGACGTCGATTTGGGAAAATGAGAAACGGCCATAGATTTGAGTATTTGAAAAAGGACATAGATTTGAAAATTGGACGCCGATTTGAGAATTTGAAAAAGAACATAGATCTGCGGTACAGATGTCTGTGACGTAGAAATCGGACATGGATTTGAGAATTGGACGTCGATTAGAGGCTGGATGTCGATCTGAGTCTTACATAGTGGATGTGGTCGAGCTGGACGTAAGGCTAAGCGAATGGTGCTGCAATGTATCAGTGGTGTGGGTTCAAATCCTGTCGAGGGAAGAACAAAAATTTGACAGCTCTAAAATCTAATTCTAACACTGTTTGGTTTAATTTTCAGACGTATATATATATATTTATACACACAAATATAGTTTTATATAAGAGATAACAACTAGCTCTACTCAAATAAACAAATGTATGAAGGAATGGTACTCTATTACATTTTCAGGAATCTATTATCGTTCCACGAATCGGAAGAGATTCTATATCTCAATCACTAACACAGGCTTTTATCTCGGGAGCATTGTTGAGGAAGAAGAAGAGTCATGATTTCTACAGTGATGGTGATCTTGTTAAAAAAAATTCAGAAGTATTACTAACAAGAAAAACGATGTAAGTTTAATTAAGAAATAATTCATGGAATCCATAACATTATTTTCTTAAATTTTTTATCCAGAGCGATTGCATCATTTTAGAATTAGGAAATTACATTTGTTCAAACTACAATTTATCTAAGAAAGCAAGGATTATAATGTTCAACAGCATATGGCTGGCTTACATAAATAAAATTTGTTTTCATGAATGTCTGTAGCTATTGTACCTTCTAGAATATTAACAGAAATGTCTTACCATATACTATTCTGTTCATAATAATTGTATTTTGTGAGAAAACCTGCAGTTTGATATTTGATATTTTGTAGTAGGGAATATTAAATCTTTGCCAATTTCATATTTGTATCATCTCACTTATTATGATTATTTTTCAAATTCATGTACGGTACAATGTAATAATACTTTTACTTGCTCTTTTCATAGAAATATCCTTATTGAAAACGAAAAAAACATCAGAGCTGAGAAGAATCGTTTACAGTTAATAAAGCATGATTTTACAGTAAGTGATATATTATGACAGTTTTATACTTTGTCTAATCTTAAATCTCAGAATTTGGACCACTTTTGTAAATATTGAATTGCATCAAAACGGTCCACTTTTCTAGCTCATGAAATTGTATACTTACTTCAAGATTCAACACATTTTTTTTTATTCCATTAAGCATATAACATGAAATTATTAAGTCTCCCAAACAACGTTTGGAAACTTATTGTTTTTGCTCTGTTTCTTATTATTATTATTATTATTATTATTATAATAATTATTATTAAGTCTCCCAAACAACGTTTGGAGACTTATTGTATTTGCTCCGTTTCTTATTATTATTATTATTATTATTATTATTATCATAATAATTATTAAGTCTCCCAAACAAAGTTTGGGAGACTTATTGTTTTTGCTCCGTTTCTTATTATTATTCTCCTCTTTCTCTTTCTCCTTTCTTTCCGAAGTCTATGAACTTGTCCACGGCAGATCTCCGGAACTACTGGACAGAATTTCATGAAACTTTGTGGAGTTATAGATATATGTTTCTAGTTGGTCCTAAAGTTTTCAGCTTTGTGGTAAAGGGGGTCAAAGTCATATTTTGAGGGGTTCAAAGGGGGTGGGGGTTACTATAGAATCCTATGGGAAAGTTGAAATTTCGTACATTAATGTTGATAACTTCTAAATGAATAATGATAGAGACATAAAATTTGACATGGTGATAGGTCACCATTAGAGGAGCAATTCTGTGTTTTCAAAATTTTCGAGATGTCTGCCATTTTCAAAATGGCTGCCAAAACACAGTATAAAAAATGGGTGGTAAAAATTCAACATTGCCCGATATCATCAAAATTTGATATGTGGGTAGATAATGATGTCCCGAATTGATTCCCAACATTGAAAAATTTCTACCATTCCCCATTTTCAAAATGGCCACCACAATACCGCACAAATTCAACATTGTCCGATTTCAACGCCATTTCATATGTGGGTAGATTATGATGTCCCGAAATGATTCCTGACATCGAAAAATTTCTACCGGTCGCCATTTTCAAAATGGCCACCACAATACCGCACAAATTCAACATTGTTCGATTTCAAAGGTAGCTTTTAATTTATTTTTTAAACCGGTTGTCTGGCCGGTTTGGGAGACTTCATAATCGTTAGATTATAATCATATCTTATTATTATTATTATTATTCTTCTCTTTCTTTCTTTCTTTCCGAGGACCATGAACTTGTCCACGGCAGATCTCAGGAACTACTGGACAGAATTTCATGAAACTTGGTGGAGTTATAGATATATGTTTCTAGATGATCCTAAAGTTTTCAACTTTGTGGTAAAGGGGGTCAAAGTCATATTTTGAGGGGTTCAAAGGGGGTGGGGGTTACTATAGAATCCTATGGGAAAGTTGAAATTTCGTACATTAATGTTGATAACTTCTAAATAGATAATGATAGAGACATAAAATTTGACATGGTGATAGGTCACCATTAGAGGAGCAATTCTGCGTTTTCAAAATTTTGAGATGTCTGCCATTTTAAAAATGGCTGCCAAAGCACGGCATAAACAATGGGTGGTAAAAATTCAACATTGTCCGATATCATCAAATTTTATATGTGGGTAGATATTGATTCCCGGCATTGAAAAATTTCTACCGGTCGCCATTTTCAAAATGGTCGCCACAATACTGCAAAAATTCAACATTGTCTGATATCATCAGAATTTGATATGTGGGTAGATAATGATGTCCCGACATTGAAAAATTTCTACCGGTCGCCATTTTCAAAATGGCCGCCACAATATCGAACAAATTCTACATTGTCCGATTTCAACGCCATTTCATATGTAGGTAGATTATGATGTCCCAAATTGATTCTGACATCGAAAAATTTCTACCGGTCACCTTTTATAAAATGGCCACCACAATACCGCACAAATTCAACATTGTCCGATTTCAGTGTTCTGAATTGATACCCGACATCGAAAAATTTCTACCGGTCTCCATTTTCAAATGGCCACCACAATACCGCAAAAGTTCAACATTGTTCGATTTCAAAGGTAGCTTTTGATTTGTTTTTTAAACCTGTTGTCAGTGGCCAGTTTGGGAGACTCCATAATCGTTAGATTATAATCATATCTTGTTATATTTATTTGTGATAATTAAATCTTTACAATCAGTGGCTGTTTTAATTGACTCAGTTGAAAGTAATTTTCTGTCTAAGACAAGAACAGTAGACTTCCATCGAGCTCAGTTGTCATTTCTGTGTTAAAATTGGAAGTTTGAGGTCTGACAGAGGGGTTATGGCTCATTATATTGTATACCATTACTTGTTCTTTTTAATTCAGTGCCAACATGAATTCATTAGAAGGGGCAATCGTGGTCATGATCATCTGGTATTGGATTTACAACTACCTATGCAATCAGTGCCTATCACCACTAAAGTTGTGAGTTCAAATCCCTCTGAGGGCTGTTCCAGAAAAAAGTATGTCCCCCCCCCCCCCCCCCAGGACGGCACTTTTTTTTCACCCCCACCACCCATAGAAATAAATTTGACTTTTTAGGCATGACCAACAGAATTAGATTTAAGTAAAATTCGATGATCCATAGAATTAGAAAAATATATATATAGACCAGCCACCCATAGAATTTTCCTAAAATACCACCACCCATTTTTTTCTCCAGTTTCCCCAACACGTGGTTTTCGAAAATTTACACAAAACGAAACTTCGAATTATTTCGATATCTTTATTTTTTTTTCACAATTATGAATGGACTAAAATATTTTGTAATACAAGTTATAAATCAAATAGCAATTAATCGTATTAAATGTATTTAATACCTTTACGACCATTTCGTACGACATTCCGTAATATAAAGGGACAACTCGGTCCGTGGACATTCGGTCCAGAAAATCTCGGACCTCTTGGACTACTCGACCCGTATAGTAGGATATAGTGAAAATAAGATTTAAATGCCTCTGCTTTCAGCTATTTTTCACAACCTGATCAAAATTTATTACAATCCGGATTGCCCTGTAACGGTCCAAGTAGTCCTAATGTACGGTCCGAGTAGTCCTGGGCCAAGTTGTCCGCGGGCCGAACTGTCTGGTTACCAAATCGATAATATGGAAGGTAACTCTAACCGGAAAATGCACAAGTTTGTAAATACCGCAAAAATACACGAAAAAGCTGTACTCGCTGCACGTTTACATTACAGAATAACTAATCTTGCGTTAGTAAATCACGGCTGTTACCCACCACCCATAGAATAATTTTATATTACCCACAACCCATACAATTATTTTTATTCCAAATCACCGACCACCAATAAATTTAAATTTCGCTCAAAACGACCACCAATAGAATTTAAATTTTCATTTGCACGCCGACCCATAGAAAAAAATATCAGTTGCCGTCCGGGAGAGGGACATACCGTATTTAGGGTTGCATAATGCGCATTGGTGCATAATGCTCTCTTGGCCTTGAAAATCTCCAGAAAAAAAATAGTTCGTGTCTATAATGCACATGGACTTTTGAAAAAAATTGTCGTCGGAAATGTAAGAATTAAATATCAGTCGTATATACTTAGTTTATTTTCGTATCTATCAAAGGTAAATATTACAAATAAGTACAAAACAAAACTGCACTAGACAGTTTTAAATCTTCAATAATTAAAACATAGTAGATGCAATTAATTATTTTGTAGAATAGTGTCCAAACAATTTAAGAAATATTCAACTTGGCATGTTGACAATAGTAAACAAAAAAACATGGGAAATAGTGAAACACATTGTTCCTGTCTATAATGTGCACACCTCCTACCAAATAAAGAATCTGGGCAAAATCCTGCGCATTGTACAACCCTAAATACGGTACTTTTTTCTGGAACAGCCCTCATGATGAGGTGTACTTAATACAACTTAATGTGATAAAGTTTGTCAGTGACTTGCGGCAAGTCTGTGGTTTTCTCCCTGTACTATGATTTCCTCCATTTAAAAAAAAATGACGGCCACGATATAACTGGAATATTGTGAAAAGTGGTGTTAAACACCATAACCAAACCTGAATTCATTAGATATTAATGTTATTTATTTTTATATTCTATAGAGTTGGTACAGAAGGTGGGCAAACAAACATACTGAGAACCCTTTCTTCAAATCCTACATCAATTATATTGAATGTAAGTTTATATAGGTCCAAAAATAAAATATTGTGGGTGACCTAATTCTCTACCTGCCTTTCTTTATATCAATGTAAGGGATCTACCATTTAACTTTTATTTTATATATGTCACCAAATATTATAGAAAAAGATAAGTTCACCTGAAGGATGCAAAAAATAAATAATCTGACTGTGCTGTTTCCATTGTCTGGGAACTTTTGGTAAAATTTGGAAATATTTACTGAATTTTCATATTTAAAAAAATCAGACTTGTGTTTCGTGTGGAGAAATTTGTCTGGCTCAGGGAAAAAACATACCCTCTAAAACTTAAATGGTTGGTCTTTAAGACTGCTGAAAGCAAATTATTTCCCCTTCAAATTTTTATACAATATGTATATGACATGGTTTTGGCTTTGTAACTTGGCAATATTTATCACATATGAGTTTAATGAATACTTAGTAGGGATATCCTTTGATATTTGGCAGACTATTGTTACTAATAATATAATTTTTTTCTAAATAGCCAGAACTACTTTGTTTTAAGATAGAAGTGCTGAAATAGAAACAGTTCTATAATATACATTCTGAGTTTATCTGTGAAAAGTTTTGGCAATTTTTGCTGAATGTGCAAATAGACTGATTTTGGCAGACACATTTATTTAAAAATCTTCTCCAAATCCGAATGGGCTTTTTGGAAGCAAAATTGACAGGACTGTGCTGATGTGAAATTTAACATGTCTGCCAATGCCAGTATTCTGATTGGCTGAATTTCAAACATCTTCATACCAGAAACCAACAGGAATATTTGAAGTGAGATATTGTAAGGATGCTCCTAAGATGGCATGAAATATTTGCAGCCAAATGTTAAGCACCAAACAATCAATCAATCAATTTTACAATACATGTTGACATTGTTATTACTGTTGATTTTAATTCGGGTATTGGACCATTGTCAATCTGATTAAAATCAGATCTCTCACTTGCTCCTCTTTACTGATATGTCATGGCATGGGAACTCAGAATAAACCCCATTACAGGTCACATGCAAGTGACCCTATGTACTGTCCAATGAAAATGGTGATTGCAAGAATATCAAAATGTTACTAAGCTGCTTTCCATGCTACAAGCTATCTGATTGGCCAAAAGAGGTCAGACCTGTATTTATCATATCATTATAAATTATATTCATGACATAAGGTCACTCACATGTGACCCGTAATGAGCTTTCCTAAGACCTACCTCACCACGACTTATCAGTAAGGAGGCAAGTGAGATATCTGATTGTAGTTAAGATTGGATCACTGTTTGCTTCTGTTAGAAGAGTTGTCCTGCATTACATTTTTATTACAGGTAATTTTGGCTCAGGTGTTGGATCATTGTTTGTGTTCACAAGATGGGTTATCCAGATGAACTTTTTCCTGTCATTAATCTGGTTTGCAATGGTAGTATTACCGACAGCTATAACATTTGATTATAGTAGCATCTCGTTAGAATTAACATTGTGGAACGTCTTTGATGGGGAGGTAATTCAGTATACAGTTCAAGCATATAATGTTGTAAAAGTGTTAGTGCTCTACATAGGGCCTGCCTTACAAGGTATAGGGCCAAATGCTGTTTTCTGTGAAATCTGCAGTGTGTTGTTGTGTGTACTTGAAAAGCCAATAATAGATAATTCCAGCACTGGGCCATTTAAGCGCAGGGCCCTCCTGACTCACAACTTTAGCGGTAACTTACTTATAGACACACAATGCATAGATGCAAAGCAAACTAGTCAAATGTCATTGAATAGAAGTTTTAGAATTATGATAAATTCTCCTGAAAGGTAATATGAATGGACCAAATCTTTACTTTGTATTAACCAAGGAAGCAAATTGACCAAGTTCAAGATAAAGAGGTTTGATTGTACCATACAATCTTGTCCATGATATGCCCCTAAGAACTAATTAGTTTAATTAAACATATTTTTTATTTTGTTGTTCTCAATTAAAAGTTATTGTCACTCTCCATGTAACATTGAAGGTGTTAGGGTTAGCATACTCACAACGAGTGCGATAGTTTGTGATGACGGGTCAAACCAAAAACGATAAAATGGTATTGGCTGCTTCTCCACTCAGCACACTGCATTAAGGGGTAATAACAAAGACTGTATGGTTCAGATGATAATATGTATACCAATAGACTGTTGTTTCAATAAGCCAGCATAATACAATTCCAGCTAAGGATCATCATCTCATCAGATATAACTCAGTCACTCACCCATTCTCGTGTTGATAACCCACATATGAGAAATGAAATTCTATGTATAGTCTATACACCAATAACATCAAAACAACAAAGATGGCTAGGTGTAGTATTTATTTTAAGCATATTTTATTGTCCAAAAAACATGACAATGGTTTACGACTTAGAACACCTTCTTCTTTATGCAAACAATATACAGATAAAATTGTATCATTTATTGACAGGGGCTTTTGTGTATCATGATCGTATGGTAGTTTGATTTACAACTACCTGTGCAATCAGTGCCTATCACTACTAAAGTTGTGAGTTTGAATCTCGCTCATGGCGAGGTGTACTCGATACCAAATTATGTGATAAAGTTTGTCAGTGCTTGCAGAACGGTGTATTTCTCCGGGTACTCTGGTTTCATCCACCAAAATTACTGACCGCCACAATATAGCCGAAATATTGTTGAAAGTGGTGTTTAAAACACCATAATCCTAACCCTAACCCATTTATCGAAAGAGATAAAGTCAGTAGTGCTCAACTGCAGGACACCCATTTTAGCATATATGAGTTATGATCATTATTGAAGACGCTACTGTGACTGTGAAATGTAGAACAACAATAAAAGCGCTGTTTCTGTACTTTAATGTTTGTCTGTTAAGTTCGATATATAGTCTCTCATATTCATTTAAATTTAACATCTACTCTTACAAAACTGTTGTCTTTGTGCCCCCAACCAACTAATTACAACAATATCACAGCTTTAGAGATGGCAGTTACTTAAAAGATTGTGTGTCTTGATTTATACATTGTAGGGTGCCATCAGAGAGACATGGCTTTTTTATGGAGGATTTCCGGAAATTATTGGGGGAGTGTACCATGTTGCAGTGGTTTACCTGCTGTTAATTTTAATTACATACTTCGGAAGTCTTTTTATCATAATGGATAGGTAAATATTGTAACTTTAAATTTAAATTTATGCTATTAATTTATTGCTATGGTAACACAACAGAGTGAATTATGGCTTTATATTATAATTACAGTGAAACCTGTGTAAGCCGAACCCTGAATAAACTGAAATCCTGAAGATAATCAAACTTCAAATAAAGTACCAATGTAGGAAATCTTTGTTAATTTAACCTGTATAAACCAAACACCTGTCTATTCCAAACAGATAAGGTGGTCCCAAGAAGGTTTGGTTTAAACAAGGTTCACTGTATTTTCTAATGCCAAAAGGTCATGTTCATGTTTTATTTTCAATTAGTAGTATAATACATGTAGGCTATTCCATGTAAAAATGTATGAGGTAGTTAGGTGAGAGGGAATTTTTTTTTTCAACATCCACTACATTATATATATATACCTGACAATTTTTCAAATCAGATTACAGACGCTGTTGAAGCTTGTCGGTCAAGCGAAATATCCGTCGATTTAATTATAATTATAGTCTTTTTGTAGACTTATAGTTATTTTTGTTACATTTTGACATCTTTTTTTGATATCGTTGTGCTAACATTTTAGACGTTTATATATATATATATATATATATATATATAAAAGAAATTAGTAAAAAAAAAAGAACAAAACAGATTTTTCACAACATTCTTGTACTAACGTTTTGGACACGTTATTTTAAATCCTGTTTTCGGTAATGATATTATTTTTGCCTGTTTTTTTTTTTATTACAGTTTAGGTGAATCAAATTTTGCCATATCAGGGACATTTTCCACAAGCTACAAAATTTCTTCTATACTATTTTCATCGTGGGACCACTCAATAACATCATCATATGCTGCTGAAAATCTTTCAAAGGGAATAGCTAGTGTGTTGAAGGTCAGTCAATCATAAATATTCTGATTTAAGTATGGAAATACATTGTAATCAATGAAAGTAATATTTTACAAATCATCAGTGGTGTAATGGTTAACATGTTCGCTTCTAGTGTGGTAGATCGTGAGTTCCATTATGTTGGGGTTGAATCAAATGAAATTTGTGTTTGCTGTTCGTAACTAGAGTAACACGATGGGTGCCACTAGCAGAGCAGGAACTGCTTACCCTTCCAGAACACCTGAGTTCACCCTCGGTTTTTAGTAGGGTTCGTGTTACTCGATCTTTAGTTTTGTATGTAATGTTTTGTAGATCATTGTTTGTCCTTTTGTCCTTTTTCTTTTGGCCATTGTGCTGTCTGTCCTTCGACTTACAGATTCTGATTACCGATTTTGTATCTTCAAACTCTTTTTCTGTTTCTCCACAATGCATGCAGTGTTAAGGAGTAAGAGCAAATACTGGTTGGGACTGACATGTTCACCTGTGGACTGCTGTTTTGGTCTGGTACAAAACAGACTACCATCCTCTCGTCAAATATTAACTTGATCTATTCATGACTATTAACTGAAAAAATTATTTCTTGGTGTTAAACAACAATCATAGTTTTCCATCGGCTTTGATCATTGTAATTTCTGTGTTTAGAAGTTTGAGAATTGACAGAAGAGTGGCACATCTGTTGTAGTAGCAGGCCTTTCAATAAGGGGAGGTACCAGATACATTTGCCCACCTAAAATGGTCTTTGGTACTTCCTGATTTTAAAGAGTGTTAAGATATTCATGAAAATTGTTCAAATTTTAATAAAAAGTACTGCCTGTAAATAGTGAAGTACTGGTAGGCTTGAAAAATATTGAAAGTCCTGAGTAGATTATATTATTAAGAATTATTGATCAACTTTTGATCGAGTTCCTGCGTTATGTTGTTGAATATTTCTGGAGTTGTAAGGGAAAACATGTTTTTAGCTCACCTGACCCGAAGGTCTGTCCGTCTGTAAACTTTTTCAAAATTCTTCTCCTCTGAAACCACTGGGCCAATTTAAACCAAACTTGGCCTGAATCATCCTTAGGGGGTTCCCTTTAAAAGTTATGTCCGATGACCCTGCCGACCAACCATCATGGCCACCATGTCTATAAATAGAACATAGGGGGTAAAATCAGCAAAAAAATCAATTAAAAAAAATCCAGAAAAATCCTTTAGAGTATATTGCAATTAAATTTGATACATATATGTAATATTCTTTCAGAATTATGGTTGAGGACCCCATCCCCCATCAAACATGGCCACCATCATTACTATAAATAGAAAATTAGTGAAAAAATTCATTAAAGAATTATTTTAAAATCCTGTAAAGAATCAAATGCAATATATCGTTACAAAAAATAATTATTATTTTTTCTTTAAATATTGTAAAGAGCAATGTTGCTACCAAATTATAAAGGAACAATGCATATATAATTCTCTTTCAGACCATGAATGATGACCCCGACTGCCATCAAACATGGCCGTTGCCGCTTCTCAAACTTGTAAATTAGTGGAAAAAATCAGTAAAAAATAGAAAACTATTGAAAAAATTAGATTCTTCTCCTCTGAAACCGTTTGGCCAAATGAACCGGAACTTGGTACGAAACATCTATGGAAAGTCCTCTGTTGTGATTGCTCATTTCGTCCCTATCCGTTAACAAATATTGCCACCATAGACAATTCTTGTTTCTGATTGGATGATTTCTAAAAAATCTTCTCCTCTGAAACAGCTTTGCCAAATGAACCGAAACTTGGTAGGATGCATTTATGAGAGGTCCTCTATAAAGACTGCTCATTTCGTCCCGATCCAATAACAAATATGGCTGCCACAGGCAATTCTTGTTTCTAATTGGTCGATTTCTAAAAATCTTCTTCTCTGAAACCGCTTGGCCAAATGAACAGAAACTTAGTAGGAAGCATTTATGGAAGGTTCTCTATAAGGAATGCTAATTTTGTCCCGATCATTAACAAACATGGCCGCCACAGGCAATTATTGTCTCTGATTGGTCAATTTCTAAAAATCTTCTACTCTGAAACATGGTAGGAAGCATCTATGGAAGGTTCTCTATGGGAATTGCTCATTCCGTTTTGATCCGTTAACAAACATGGCCATCATAGGCAATTCTTGTTTCTTATTGGTTGATTTCTAAAACAGCTTTTCCTCTGAAGCCACTTGGCCAAATGATATGAAACTTGATAAGAAGCATCTATGGAAGGTCCTCTATAGAGATTGCTCATTTCGTTTTGATCCATTAACAAACATGGCTGCCACAGGCAATTCTTGTTTTAGATTGGTCAATTTCTAAAAATCTTCTTCTCTGAAACTGCAATGCCAAAATGAACAGAAATTTGGTGGGAAGCACCTATGGAAGGTTCTGTATTAAGCTTCCTCAAAGCAGAATGAAAGGTGAGCGACACAGGCTCAGCCCACTGAGCCTCTAGTTTTAACCTATTTTAAGCATTGCCACATTTAAATCAGTTTACTGAAATAGTCTTTAGCATTTAGTCAGGCCTTGTTTTTGTCTTGATTCAACATAGTTAAAGATGGAATAGATCTTCTTTTTTTCTTAAACAAAATAATATGACCCATGCATGTATGCATAATTTTTATCAGGATAATTTCTCTGAGGACAAAGCTATGGCTCATTCAGAAAAGAGGAACAGAAGAGAAGCCAACAACATCTTATGTCTACGTATTTTAGCTTGGCTAATTACAATGTAAAATTTCATGTTATGTTTTTCCTTAATTTTGTTAATTACTTGCTGCATGTCATAGACCATTTACGCATTTCCGACTTTGATTCTAAAATTATACGTTTTACAGGAGTTATTTCCCTTTAATATAGGCAAAAGTTTATGTTTTTCTTCATTTTGTTAATTACTTACTGCATGCCATAGACTATTTAGGTGCAATACCACTAATTAATTTCTTTAACATTTTCTACTAAATTTGTGTTTTTTCGAGCCTACCTGGCCATTTTATCTTAAGTTTAACCTTTCCAAGACCATATATTTTCTGAAACGTACATGATTCCTCTACGTTCTGTCAAAATTTCAGGGCATGTTTAAAATCTTGCAGTGAAATGCCAGGCTATGGATAACACATACTCTAAAAATAGCTCGGTTATCCCCCAGAAATTCAGTATTTATAGGTCATGCATCAAATCCTCCATAGAGGTATTGAAATACAACTAAATCCATCAAATTTGGGCTCAAAATAATCCCTATATATTTTACGTCAATTATCAATTTTAATTATTCGATTCCATTCAGTAGTTTTCACAATACTACAAAGTGAAAGGAACTTTTTTCTTTAAAAGGGACTACTTTCGTATATGTTCTAAACTCTGATTGGTGAATTAGTGGTTTGACACCTAAAGAGCAAAAAAACTTGTTTCTTTCACCATTTGTTGGCCTAATCTCTATTTGTTAGCCAATATCAATCCAAAAAAACCTCATTAGGTTTGTAGCTGTCTGATATTTGCATGAATAAGTATGCAAAATGCAAAGGTACCCCCCTTGAAGATTTTTAATGAAAATATCTCCATTTACAGCTGTTGAGTTCAGATTGTGTAATATACCAAAACTTACCTATTCTCTTATATATTACAGTTATTCAGCTAATTTCTAATATAATAAACAATTATAACACATATATATGCCTCATTTGTATATTTAATAGCTAAATACTATGAAATGTTTGCTTTTGCACCCCCCCCCCTTTTTTTTCGACTCATAAAACGAGTTCACATCATTCTAAATTTTGTTAATTCATGCTTTGACCACATATTATGTAGTTTAAATCCTAAAATAAGTTTTTGTATCTAGATCTTTAGTTGAAATTCCTTCTAATTCCATCAAATTTGCAAAAATATAATTTATTTGATATTCAAGTCTTGGAATTTCTTATGGTACACACCTATAATTTCCCCCAAAACTCAATAAATATATAATTCCACATCATTTTTTCCCACTGTTTAAGTAATCTGGATGTTCAAATGTACTGTTACAACCAAATAATACTCTAAAACATGAAATCCAAATTGACAATTTGAAAAATTAACAAAATGCTAAGCAGTCAAAATAATTTTTCTGGGATCACTTAAATTACCAGGTTTTTACTACATAATTTTCAATTAAAACTGCTTTCTATAGCCTTATATTGTTTTATTAATACAATGTACATGTATTCTAACTGAAGCTATCAAAATTTATGAGGAAAAATTTGTAGGATTGAAAATCACCATATTGTATATTTGAAGTCGACAAACTGGCCCATGATGAAATTTTTTAAATTCTTAATATCAACCATATTTTCAATATTATATGCCCTTCTACTGCAAAAACATGTTCAATAACATATTCCCAATAATTATAAAGTCATAACTAAAAATAAAATGAGTTGCAATACCCTCTGTCCATGTATTTCCAGTGTTTGGGAGCAATATTCCAAAATATTACATAACATCCATTTTGACCATGTAATCTGACACCACAATGCATTTTGTATGAAATATGTCACTATGGATCTGTTGTGATACTATTAGGCTAATTTGAACATTATAGCAGCAAAAATTAAATTTGATGTTTTTTGCCTTAAAGGGATATTAAAGCTCATTTTAACATATATTTTTTCAACTCGTGACGAAGGTTGTTTCTTTTCAATTTAATTGTAAAAACAATCCAAAAATACTTTGCACGTCCATATAATCAATTTATGAGAAAATTATACTCAAATTTGTTGTCCTTTCCATTACTCTTTCTAATTATGGGGACCATTTTGCCCGTCATAAGGGAAATAACTTGTAATAAAGGATATTAAACATATAATTTTGGAATCAAATCGGGAATGTGTAAAAGTTCTATTGTTTCAAGTTGATCAAATACTGACCTTCTTCAGCAAGTTGGAGATTGTCTGAGGTGTTTTTATTTTTATCCCGTATTTTTTTTATTACTATATACTGCAATCAGCAAAATTGGACACTCGACGGAATCCAGAATCCAGTAAATTTTCTGTCTTTCCAGTAAAAAGAGGTCCGGGAGAACAGGAGGTTATCTAACAGTCCAGTAACATTTTCATCGTTACAAAGTTGTTTCTGTTTGTTAAATATTTATTTTTATACTTATTTTCATTCAGTGGATCGTTAATTACTAAAATGAAAACATTGCAGATCTGATAGCTAGAAGTTATATACCGTTATGTATATATTATGTAGAGCAGATATGATATAGTGATCTGGATAACAGTACATATTAACTTGGGTTAACACAATTTGCCATGTTTGCTTCGATAAATATAATCTGTTTTAAAATGAGTACTGGCCATTGTAACAATGTTTCTTTTGATATCTATCCAGATTTAAATTTCTTTTAAATTCAACTTCTACAAGAAGCTCATAATAATGAAGTCAGTGTTTTTGCTATTGAATTTAAATCATTATGCATAAGGTATCAATTAATGCATAATTTTACATATATTTATATAGTGTTATCTTTTTAATATTTTGAATAAGGAAAACAAATAGTTTGTTATATTTTTTAAAGTTATATATCCTTGCCCGAGGGCTGTCCATAAATCTTGAACTGCATCTCTGGAGTAATGGTTAGCATGCTCGCCTTGAGTGCGGTGTATCATGGATTCAAACCGTGATCAGGGATTTAGATTATATTGCTCTAAAAATCTGATTTTAGTTTCTGTAATTCTGTAATTCACCCTTCGCTAAAAACTTGACAGAGAGTACTATAATTTGTTTTAATATTTGGTATTTGATATAAGTTATATAATAAAGCTGCCATTATTTGCTGTCGTATGCTACTTTTAATCTCGATCATTTGTGCGTTTTATTAAAGGGGACATAACTTTATCAAATGTTGAGCTGTTACAAATTATGTTTTACAGTCCTGTGAAAGAGATTGCTTATCATTGCACTGTAGCATAGAGAAGAGTTTATAGGTACCTGAGATTGTACACATGTTTCAACAGTATTCAGATTGGCAATGAATACGAAACTATTTTCTATTACTTTTTGTAGTTTTTTGACTTAATACAGAATTATTTTATGTTACTTTATGTAGTTTTTTGACTTTATATCTTTTTTACAGTGTTTTGATTGGTGGAGCATGTACCAGTATTGTATTTGTGGTAATAAATTTAACGTTTTCTGACAGTAAAGATTTCCACTCCACATATCTGCCATCCATTATCTTCAGCTTGATCAACGTCGTGATTCCAAAGATTATTACAATGGTAAGATGAACGCTAATATTACATACATTAGATGTCTGTGAAATACTGAGAATTCCTAGTGAAAGAAAAATGTGTTTTCCACAGCATGAGCAGTCTCAGCATCAGCGTTGACACAATTGAAAATAGGTATATGGTTTATGGTGCTTAACACCACTTTCAACAATATTTCAGTTATATCATGGTGGTCAGTATTATTGGTGGAGGAAACCGAAGTACCCTGAAAAAATCACTGACCTATTGCAAGTCACTGACAAACTTTATTACATAATGTTGTATCGAGTAGACCTCGCCATGAACGAGGTTCGAACTGACAACTTTAGTGGTGATAGGGTCTGATTGCACAGGTAGTTGTGAATCATTGAGTGTCCAATGAGTAGCAATGATGTCAAACTCTGCTATAACTTTGATGCAGAAAATGTTTAATTTACTTAAAATTTTAATGTTAGATTGAGATGATGAAAAATACCAGTCATAGTCAGTTGTGTTTTTATTTTCTTTGATCTTCTGCATTTTTAGTAGTTTTAACTTTTTCTTATTTTGCAGTCCTTTGATGCTGTAATGCATTAATATGAATTTTATGTATCCATCTGATTTAAAATGTTGAAAGTTCCTTCAGTTGGATAGTAGTCAGGTTATGTTATGTTAGATTTATTTAAAACTTTTGTAGTTCTTGAATATGCCCTTTGTTCATGCAAGAAATTGTTTATTATTTGAAATGACTGCATTGCAAACAAATCTTGTTTCATCTTAAATGCTCTCATTATTTTTATCCTTCCTTGAAATATTCTTTTTTTCAGTTGCCTGAATATTTGGAGCATTATGGGAGTGGCAAAACAGAATTCATTATCACAGTGTCCAGGATTTTTATCTTAAGAATGGCTAATCTACTTGCTTTCATTGCCACTCTTTACAGGAAATCAAATGATGTAAGTGTTACAGTACTGTGAATTCAATTAAATTTGTGAACACCAGTTTCTTTTGGTTTGAGGAAAAATAGCTTTTTCGTGGATCTTCTGTTATAGCCAGTACATATGTATATGGTTGGAAATATTCATTGAATTTTTTATTTCGTGGTCTGATACAATTCTCGAAATCCACGAAAAATAGTATACCATGCCTTAATAATAATTAATTCACAGCATTTTGTACAAAATTAATGTGTTGATTAATTGTTAGAAACAATATGGATGTATGCATATATGGTAAAGCATCGGTGGTGGAATGGTTAACGTGCTCGCCTTGAGTGCACTAGATCGTGGGTTCGAGCCCCGGTCGTGTCAAACCAAAGACTATTAAATTGGTATTTGTTGCTTCTCCGCTAAGCACGCAACATTAAGGAGTGAGAGCAAAGACTTCGGACTGTTGTTTCAGTGAGCTAGCACTATAAAAATTCAACTCTGTATGTTGATCTAGAACAAAGCGGACATCATGTCATTGAATGTAACTTGTTCTCGCCATGATATAACTGAAAAATTGCTCATTTGGTGTTAAACAACAATCACTCACTCACTCATATGGTAAATAAAAAAATTGGGATTTTCTCTTTAGTGTACTGCATATATATAGTTGCAATTGTGTACCAAAGTAAAAAAAAAAAATAATACCCATGTAAAAATAAAAAAAAACACATCTAACAGTAATATCACTGGAAATTTTGGCATTTTTCCAACATTTCAGTTTATAATGGAAGATGCCAATTGTGGAGGAATTCTATATTGGGACATAAAGTGTGACATCATAAGTAAAAAATTAAAGTCTAAATTAATTAAAAGATCCTTGAGAGTTTTTGCAAAGCAAAATGTCTATTTTCATCAAATAGCAATGGCAAGATAAATTCTGTACCCATTTTCTCATAATTTTGTGATGCATCAGAGTGTCCAATGTTTGTTGCGTTCATAGCGTAGTGTCCAAATGCAGCTTTTTATAGACTGTTGTATATATGTAAAAGACCCCTTTTGTATTCTGTAATAACCTTATATATAACAGTTGTAAAATACGGTTAAAAATTTAAAAATAAATATTCATATCTTCGACTTAAGAATGATTAATTATGTGGACACCGTTACATACGAACACTTGTAACCTTTACATAAATAAATTTGATTTTATATCTTCCTGAGAATATACTAGCAGGTTTCAATCATCATAGTATTTATATGGCTGTGTTTATACACTTGAAAGTAATTTTGGTAACTTTGTCTTAGTGTCTTCGGTGTATGGTAGTGAAAAGAAAAAAAAAGTGTTGTGAGTAACAAGGACACCAAAGCACCACTAAATACTTTATTTTTAAACTTTAATTGTCTAATTCACTGGAGTTTCACTGGATAGTCTGAAAAAGAAAGAAAATGACATTGGAGGTAATCCTTACCGTAATGTGAAGATTCACAAGATATTAGAGTGAAAACGATCAAACATTGCATTCGTAACACAGGACTACAACAGTGATTCGCGACTAAGGTGACTAGAATGAAGATTTTTTTTTGGAAAATAAGACTAGTGATTATTTTTTTTACTTCACAATGTAAATAAATGTACTGAGAATTTGCCTGTAAGTCTTCTTTATCTCAACATTTACATGAAGTTTAAAAAACCCGTTGAAATCATGGTACATGACTTACCTGTTGTGTTCGTAACTGTCCACCATTATCGAGACAGCAACACATTATTGAGAACTACGTCACACATTTCTGCGAGATACCCAGTTTTGTGTGACGTTGTAGAAATTCCTGCACTAACAATAGATTAAGGTACACTTTAAGAAGTGTCACGGCTTTCACGATTCTATTATTGGCCAACGTTCTGTTCGTAATTTCATGACGACAATTTCGAATCCCAAAATAAAACATCGATTTCACAGTTATTATAGGAACTATCTGTTCAACTTTTTATTATATAACTCATCCCTGTTGTTTTTTTCAGTACACTGATCGAATTCATTAATTCATTCTTATTCATCGTAATGCATACAATTCGTAGATACTTTTGATGGACACCATCGGTTACGCACAAAACATGAAACTTTTGGAACAAAAATATGTATTCCTCCTGACGGAAAAATAATTAATTCATTAAATGCAAAAGCTTTATCAATATTTCTGTCCAAATATGCTGTCACTTTCTAAAGTGCCACTATTTTTACTTGTAATAGTTAAATTATAGCAACCCATATTGCAAATGTCACAAATTTTGTGGATTTTGTGGGGAAAAATGATTGTCAAACATCAGTTTTTTCACCTTTTCATCAGATTTTTTAAATTTTATTTCAATGATGTACATGTAATGTAATGTGCATTGGTTCACAATAAGAACTAAAGCATGAAGTCAGAAAAAAACATTTTATTGATAACTTCTCCATTTGTCCCAATACTGAATTCCTCCACGATTACAATACACTTGATATATTGTTTAGTCTCCTGTTCTTTTTAACCATATCAGTGATGTAGTGGTTGGTGTGTTCACCTCGTGTGCTGTAAATCAATAATTAGAGCCCCATTTTGGGTCAAACCAAACACTACAAAATTTGTATTTGTTGCTTCTCTGCTAAGTATGCAGCATTAAGGAATAAGAGCAAAGACTGGTTGGCTCAGAATCAGGATAATGTGTCTGAGTAGAGCAACATGTCTACCAGTAGACTGCTGTTTCAGTGAACCACCACTATAAAAATCAAACTAAGCAAGTTATTCTAGTGCAAACCAGACATCATCAGCATCTAATCAAAATGTAATTTGTTCTGGTCATGATGTACATGAAAAAGTTTTCATTTGGCATTAAACAACAATCAATCACTTTGTTCTTTTTTTATTCTAATTTCAGGCCAGTGTTATGATTTCCATATACAATGCACTATTTTTTTTAATTATAGGCATCTGCAATTTGTACAGGGACTGTGATTGGACAAGAATTCTACAAACTGATCCTCGTGGATACTCTAGTTCATGTAAGATTAGGACAATACCAGTGGGAGCTGCGGTTTTTTTCTGATAAAAAAAACATTTATATCACTAAATTTATAGGAGAAAATAAAGTGACCTGACAGATGCAAAAAAAATAAAAATATATCCTGTTATTTTCAGAGAGAAACTTTGGCAGGTTTTTGAAAGAAAACTGTCAATGTTTCATGTCCAGCAAATAAATAATCTGATTAATGTTTCGTGTGAAGCAAGATTTCTGACTTTGGGAGAGAAACATAGCCCCAAAAATAGTTAAATTGTCAGTTCCTTAGTATCATCTGAAATAACTGAGATAATTTTATCTTATTTGAGTTTTTGTGATTCATTTATATTGTGTCATAAAAAATTACTACAAATTTTCATGAGGTATAGAAAAAGATAGTTATTAGATAATGTGATAAAAATGCAGATAGAATATCATCTTATCTGCAGATAATACCTTCCTTTTCTTGCTTATTGATGTTAGCCTATCAAATGTATTGCAAAAAATCAGAAAGCGGAAGTGCAGATTTAAAATAGATAATGGTATGTACAGTATCCAGTCGGCAACATGAGTCTTTGAAAAAGACCTCACTTTTCTTCACCAACAGATGTATAACACTGAGTGCATGATGTTCTATATTGTTTGAAGAGACTGTCAGATACTGAAATCATGTGACATTTTTAGATTGACTTCAGTCATTCAAACCGAATCTCCATGGAACCAACTAGATCTCTGCACTTGCTCCCTATTTCTGTTCGTTGTTTTCTAGTCTCTGATGAAAACAGGGATCAAGTGCGGATATCTAATTTTAATTAGACTAGTGTTCAGTATAGACAGGTTAAATTAACAAAGATTTCCAACATTAGGACTTTGTTTTTTTTAAGTGCAGTTTACATGGGGTTCCATTTTATGCAGGATTCAGCTTAGACACATTCCACTGTAATATTACAATTCTTACATTGCATCTTCTTTCCAGAAATATTTGAGTGAAAAAAATCATCTCTAGCATCCACAAAACTTTTATGCTGTCTGAGTTATGATCTTTAAAGACATATAAATAGAATCAGTGTATATTGTAGGTTTCTGTGTTGTCGTGGTCGTGATCGTATGGTAGTTGGATTTGCAACTATCTATATGCATTCAGTGCCTATCACCACTGACATGAGTTCGGATCCCACTCCTAGAAATGTGTACTCAATACAACATATATGTGATAATGTTTGTCAGTAGTTTTCTCAAGGAACTCCAGTTTCCTCCACCAATAAAACTGACCGCTACAATATAACTGAAATATTGTTGAAAGTGGCATTAAACATCCTAACCCAATTGTAGGTTTCTATGATTTAATCAGATATTGCTATGACAAAACTCATACAACATGTAGACAATACATCTTTCTCTGTCTTTTCATTTTCAGGCCACAGTAGAGATTTTGATGACTGTTGCTGAGTATAAATGGACAAACGAGAAATTAGAGTTTAACATTTCTTCTGCTGTACTGGTTCTTATTTATAGACAGGGATTAATTTGGGTATGTTTAATGTAGTCATAGTTACATTTTAGTAGAGTAGACCTTCTCTTATAAGACCACTCCTTTTGCATTGGAAAAGTAGTTTTATAAGAGGGGTGTCTGGCAAGTAGATTTTACTGATCAGATTGTCCTGGGAAAAATTTTAAAAGAATAATATGGCATAATTAATTTCAGAGTAAAGTGCTCTGAGAATGTGTAAATTTCTTTGATAATTCCTCATGAATATATCGTAAATATTTACTGTTTTTTGCATAGATAGTTATTATAGAAAAATAAAACTTTGAAAACATTCTTGAAAAAAAGCATAATGTACAGTCTCGTGCCAAAGTATTCGCGGAAAATGGCGGACGTCAAGATTGAGTTGTCTCGCTTTGGCTATTTTGAACTCAGGAAAAAGTAAAATAAGCTAAAACAACTTACCTTTAATACTTCGTAATGTGGCCTTTGGATCTTATACAAGCTAACACTCGTCTTGGAATGGATTGATTCAAGTTCTGAACATATTCAACAGTAACATTTTGCCAGATGTCAAGAATGGTGTCAAACAACTGGCCAGAGTTAGTAATTCCTCCTGCACGATATTGCAGAGTTCTCTTAATTCTTAACCAACAGTTTTCTATGACATTGATATCAGGTGACTGGGCTGGCCATACCATACCATGAATGTTGTTATCATGCTTATACCTCTCCACAATCCTAGCCCTATGGACAGGGGCATTGTCGTCCTGGAACACATAAGAATCATCCGGAAAATGACGGGCAATAACTGGGCATAATTGACTATCCAAAACTGAAATATACTTTTATATTTCCATTAACTTGACATAAAGTACCGACACCATTCCATGTGATACAACCCTATATCATAACGGAAACTTTGGGCACGCATTCAGCAGTCATACATTCTGGACGGTATGCTTCATGAGCGGTTCTCCACACGTAAACCCGATTATTCTGGCCAATAACAATTTGTGATTCATCACTAAATATAATATGTCTCCAGTTTTCATTTACAGTCCATCTTCTTTTCTGTAAGCACCATGTCGATCGCTTTTTTCTGTTAATTTCATTCACAACCATTCGCTTTTTCACTAATCTCCTGTAAATACGTTTTTTGTGTAAATATCGCTGAACAGTCCTTTCACTCACACTATGATCTCCATTTCCGATATTAAATTCAGTTGCTATATCCCTCAGAACTTTTCCACGGTTTTTTTTCACCAAGCGCCTCAATCTGGCTTCACTCCAAGCAGACATTTTTCTTGGCCATCCAGAACGATGAGCTTTTTCAAAACTTTTCCGTTCGTTATAAGTCTTGATAACTGATCTGCAGGTACTTTCAGGTATTGACAACATCCTGGAAATTTCACTAATCTTGTGACCATTTGACTTCAGATTAACAATTACTTCTTTCTTGTCCGGTGACAATTCTTTCGACTTTCGACCCATCTTTGTTTACATAAGAAAAATTACACTGTAAGTATTTTTAGCAGACGATTTTATTACATCATCGATTTGGACTGTATCAAAATTATAGGGACCGTCTCAAACTAAAAAATAGACTGGAATCGGCATTGAAAAATCGATTTAAAAAGCAGTGGAAATGTGCCGTTTCAGGACGTGCGCCATTTTCCGCGAATACTTTTGGCACGAGACTGTGTTTTCTGGTATAGATCGATATCCGTTAGACAAAGTCGTGTATACGTAGTTAAATTTTGGGGGTCATGTAAGATACTGACAATTAATTTAATGCAGAGTACTAGCAAGTGTTATACTTCATTATATATGGTATATACAGGATTTCGTTCCACTGTATTACAATTTATATAAAATTATTTTTCTGCATTAAAATTTATAAAGTTACACGTTTGTAAATATAATTATAAGTGAAGTTACCAAAATGTGTTCAAAACAGGTTTTATAATTATACATGTATATTGTAGTATAAAGTGCCGTGAGCATAATGTTTACAGGTAATTAAAAGCACTTGATTGTAATAATCGGCTGGGATTATAAAATCAATAATTTCTGTAATTCGTACCTCAAACAACATAAAGTATTTATTTTCAATAAAAACACAACACTGTGGTATCATTATGGGATCAGCTCACCAAAGGAGTACAGCTAAGCTTGTTTTATTTATTAAATATAAATTAAATATATTGTCCAAAATGCACATCCAAACTGGTCGCTGCATACAGCAATAAGATAAATCTACAACGATACAAAATAAGTATCAAAATTAGCACATCATAATTAATATATTATTAATACATGATAATAATTGAAAACATAACTGTGTCTTGATATCAAAACATTAACAAAGACATAAGCAATACACAACATTCATTGTTTGGGAGCGAGGGTGGGGGGGCTTACTACTTAAAAGGCTGAGCATCGAATGACTTGAGACTAAGTTTAATGTATAATGAAAACAAATTTCCACCTTAAACGGAATAATCATGCAATGCATGTATTCATACCTATATACAGGTATACAAATATCATTCACCAATGAAAAACGTATTTGTAATAAATACAAACACATGACAGTAATCAATAGTAAACACTACCGCATGTACAATACCACGTGTAAACCGTACGAAAATAAATACATTCACCTATAAGTACATTGATAATTGAGACTATTAATCAACGGGGATAATCCGATAATCATTGGAAAAACAATCAAGAACAACTACAACATTATGATATCTTGGTCTATCATGTTTGAACTATAATATAAACTTTTATCAACCACTTTTGAAGAAACATTTTGAACACAGATGCTTGTTTTGTTTATTCTAATAAATTTACACATTGGGACTAATAAAAAGTGTTCACGAAATCAATGGGGTATGTCAATCAAACGATCAATAATATATTACGAAAGACAACTCTTGCTATAAAAAAACAACCGATGTCAGCGGCAATGTAGACCAAAGTAATACCACGAAAAATTTGAACTTTTAGCATTTTGGTTATCGCGAAATTAAATCTCCGCGAAACTGTCTTGAAGCAGAAAAACGCAAAACATAATAGCTGCGAAAATAAGTTGGTTTACAGTAGATTTAATATTCCAAATTTTTTATATTACTATTATAAAATGTACCAGTAAAAAAATTGTCCTTAAATTTACCTTACAGTAGCAGAAAATTGCAATTTGTTTGTGTTTTTTTAATTGTAATGTAATGATTCAACTAGAAATATGAAAATGAACATTTTGTTTTGTAGGTTGGAACAATAACATGTCCATTAATGCCACTATTCGGTTTCTTGTCAAACTTGGTTTTCTTCTTCATGTTCTACAACATCATCAAGAATACTTGTAAACCACCAATGCAAAGATGGGATCAGTCAGGTGACACAGCATTCCAGATGGGTTTCCTCCTGACAACACTGTTGCTTATTATAGTACCTGTTTCCATAGTTATTGGAAGGTAGGAGTTCTAATATGACGTCCTTCAAACGCGTTGAGTCCAAACCCTTGGTAAAAAAAATATTTATCTATGACCGATTACATCATAGATAGACGTGGTCTGTGCTTTATAAGTGGCTGTTCCATGATACTCCCCTGTAATAGGTACACAATGATAAGTATGCAATACACAAAATAACTAAGCATTCGTGTATTGGAAATCGGCTCAGGCGATATAGAAAACAGACAGGGAATATAAACCCACATCCCTTGCGAAGATCCCGAATAACATATAGTATTCTTGCATATCCCTGGGCCTAAAAATCACACAAATTAAAATTCTGAGAAATGTTGTTGACGATTTTGGCACGTAAACAACATGACGTCATATGAAGACTTCCAGTTTAGAACATAAAGATCCTGACGTTTTTTGGCTTCGTGTACGCCTCCTTGTCGAAGTGGAATTTGTAGTATTTTCCCTTTCTTTTGAATTGATGTTCATGAATGACAACATTTAGTAATTTCAAAACATATTTGTCATCGGCATGAAACACCTTTTCGGTTGTCATTTCAACACATTTCAGTCGGTCAATTAACGGAACAGCCAAAAACACTGGATGTCGACCTAGGCTGCTTCGATTTGTAAATGTTCCGTAATTGTCCTATTAGAATTGAAATAATTACCGGTAGTCATATATTTATATTGTTTTTACCACGGGTTGTCACTTTATGCCATCATTTTACCCTTCGCTACCGCTCGTGGTAAAATATTTGGTATAAAGTGCCAACCCGTGGTAAAAACAATATAAATATATGGCTACCGGTATACCACAGGTTGTCACTTTATGCCTTCATTTTACCCTTCGCTACCGCTCGTGGTAAAATATTCGGTATAAAGTGCCAACCCGTGGTAAAAACAATATAAATATATGGCTACCGGTAATTATTTCTTTAATATAACTCTTAAAAGCAGTAAACAATTTACAACACTAACAGTAAAAGTTATTATTGTTCTGTAAAGTAGGGGAGACAGTTGGTTATTATTGGACCTGTGTCTGCACAAGATGATATAGCTATTGGAAATAATTATGTATTCTGTAACCAAGAAACAACTTATTGGTTATTATAGAATCTGTTTCTGTATTTGTTGATAGCTAAGGGAAAAAATTCTGTAATCTTTAACAAATTAACTGTTCTTTTGGTTATCATAGGACTTGTTTCTATACGAGATGATAGCTAAAGGAGATAATTCTGTATTCTGTAACAAACACTAGGAAATAGAAAATGCAAATATCCCTGGTAAAATGCAAATATTCCCGGTAAAATGCAAATAATTAAAGATTACCAGTTATATTAGCGTTTACCAGTTAAATTAGCGAATTGTCTTGTTATATTTGCATTTTACCTTTTAAATTTGCATTGTCATGGCATTTTAGCGTTTTTCCTTTTATATTTGCGTTTTTCCTTTTAAATTTGCATTGTCGTGGGATTTTAGCGTTTTTCCTTTTAAATTTGCATTGTCGTGGGATTTTAGCGTTTTACCTTTTATATTTGCGTTTTTCCTTTTAAATTTGCATTGTCGTGGGATTTTAGCGTTTTACCTTTTATATTTGCATTTTTTCTTTTAAATTTGCATTGTCGTGGGATTTTAGCGTTTTTCCTTTTATATTTGCGTTTTTCCTTTTAAATTTGCATTGTCGTGGGATTTTAGCGTTTTTCCTTTTATATTTGCGTTTTTCCTTTTAAATTTGCATTGTCGTGGGATTTTAGCGTTTTTCCTTTTATATTTGCGTTTTTCCTTTTAAATTTGCATTGTCGTGGGATTTTAGCGTTTTACCTTTTATATTTGCGTTTTTCCTTTTAAATTTGCATTATCGTGGGATTTTAGCGTTTTACCTTTTAAATTTGCATTTTTCCTTTTAAATTTGCATTGTCGTGGCATTTTAGCGTTTTACCTTTTATATTTGCGTTTTTCCTTTTAAATTTGCATTATCGTGGGATTTTAGCGTTTTACCTTTTAAATTTGCATTTTACCAGTTAAATCGCACGGTCATCTAAATCACCCGCTGAGTAGAGATTACGTAATACTGTAGTCGTCACTAGCTCATTGAATATGACGATCTATAGTATTACATTATCGTGTATCTATCTATACGTATTTATTTATTTATTTATTTATTATTATTATTTATGTCATACTAGTCTGGCCCTTAATAAATTTAGTGTATTCAATACACAATAATCCATCAATTGTTGCGTATTTGATTTTTATGTCGTATTTTAACTTAATGCGATGTTTATTAAGAAATGTGACTTTAAATGTATTAAAATATTAGCAAAGTGTGATACACGTACAGAATACGTATACTGTTGTCACTTCACTATTACTTGTTTTTGATTATCATGCGAGAAACACATTAACCTTGTATTACCTATGCTGGGACTATTTACTAAAAAAGGAATTAAGTATATATTAAACTATCGGTCTCTATTAAGCTATTTATGTCTTGTTTTATAGCACAGGATTGTGTATGTACAGCGTCAAAGTTATTGTGCTTTAAAAGTTCTGATTATTGTAATGAGACACCTTAATGAACAATAAATATTTTTGTTTATGATATAAAACAAATAATCATAACCCTATGTAAACGCCGTTTACATAACGTACGCGCCCTTGTCCGATCCAACAGAAATATGCAATTTACATGTAAACACTATTTTGTCAGTTAATTAGATTGAACAATAAATACAGGATTTTTTTTTCTTCAAATGTTTATATAATTCCCTGATAAATATAAGAACAATCTATAATAGTATTATATTATTGTTTATTTATTTGTACCATTCTGGATGATAATAACTTTAGCTATTCAATACAAAATAATCCATCAATCGTTGTGTATTTTACAGTAGTTATGTATATTTTATTTCTTGATTTGTTTTTCAGGATCTAGAACTATGCACTCATATTTATTTCAATTTGATGTTGATTTAAATGTAAACGTTTAATATTTTCACGGAGATTCAACATTATAATTTATGTTTATTTATTTTACAGGCGATTGATGCATTTTAGTGGCCTTACCGTTCATCATTACGAACATATTGTTATATGGTAAATTACTTCAAGCCTTACAAATCGGGTAGCCTATTGTGCGACATTATATCCAACTTAATCATGATTCGCTTCGATAACTCTGTAATTTATTACGGGCTTGTTTTCGATAAAAAAAAAATATGTATATGGATATTTTTTTTAAATAATCGCTAATACAGTGTTAAACATAGATTTGTATGCATCTGAAAGCAAAGCTCGGAGCTAAGAAATTATTCATATGAATATTTTACGTTAAGTTTAACGTTTAAAAAAATGAAATTCACTTCTGTAAACATCTGTTTTATTGGCCTTGTATTAAAATATGTGTTGAAATAGTGTAAAACAATTGAATTTTCTATAATTCAGAGAGAGAACACATTTGTTGTCCCCACAAGAGTTACATGCCTAGAGGCCTTTTCCTCAGGTGTACCACCTGTTGTGTTTACTGCTAAAGTGTATATTGTATTGGAGTGAGCTGTAAGTAATGAATTTATACCAAAGTAATACAATTTTATGATTTCGTGTATCCCTCAAGGCCAAGTTATAGTTAGAGTATATTAAGTGAAATTTTAATGGTTAAGAAGGGGCGGAGCGAGCTGCAACAGCTGCATTAAAAATGAAACGTGTGTGCGCGAAGCCGAAGAATTTTTTTTAATTGAAGTGCCTGACAACGTAAGGAAAATTGTGATCGTAAAAGCACAGGTACATGGGGTTATGACCTACATTACCCCCCCCCCCCCCCCTTTTTTTTTCATTTTTTTTTCCATACACTTCTCAACATAATTTTGGTATCAAATAATCATAAATCTACTATTTCTTTCTCTCTATATTGATTTATAGAGATTTATGATTATTTGATACCAAAATTACGTTGTCGGGCACTTCAATTTTAAAAATTCCTTCGGCTTCGCGCACATGCGTTTCATTTTTATTTCCATACAGTCATTAAAATTAGTTTCGTATATAACTGTTGAACGTAAAATCCTCCAAATAGATGAGGGAGGTGCATCCAAACTCAAAAGTGGGAAGTTGAGGAACATTATGATTGTGTCCCTGTTAAACATACATGTACCTAAATTTTAAAGAAATATAATTTTTGACGAAAATTTTGCTCTTAAAACGTCCTTTCTTTTCTCGTATTCCTCCATTAGTATCATCTTCTCTCAATCGGTCCAGTTTGGCTTTCTCTTGGACATGTTTAATAGTTAAAAGATTTTGATACGACTTCAGTTTTATTTATATATGTACGTATGTATTGAAGTGGTCAAGCAATGCACGTGAAAGTTAGAGTATATTAAGTGAAATTTTATTGGTTAAGAAGGGGGTCGCATCGCTTCGCTCGCTCCGCCTTCTTAACCATTAAAATTTCACTTAATATACTCTAACCATAACAAAATATCAAAGAATGGTGTCCTTCCTAATTAAGAGGAATTAAGGGTGAATTATCAGGGTAATCACATGTTAATAAAGGTAAATTTGATTCTCTTTTTTGCTTTTTCTACATAAATGGAATTACATAAAATACGAAAACAAATTAATGAATATGTATTATTAAACTCTAAAACTATAAAATTACACATGAAATATGAAAATATAATACTGAATATTTATTATTAATTTTACACCAATATAAACACACATCAAGTATGAAAACATAATAATTAATATTTATATTAAACATTAATACTACAGAGTTCGCGAAATTGCATATGGGTTTGGTGGTCCTAGTGAAAAAAAATGTCAGTCCTCACTACAGCCAGCATGGATTACGCCAAATCCGCGCGGTTTCGCGGACAATCGTGGCGTGGAAATTGACTAATTAGCATCGGGAAGTCCGCGATCGTCTCGCGACCAAACGCGGCAGTCAAATTGTCCATCAGGACATTCGCGGACAACACGTTATTAGCGCGGCAAGCGAGGAAAGTAACCACATAACAATAGTTTTGTTGCAGTCATACAGAAACGATCTTTGTTTATTATTATTATTTACTTTTATTTGTTTTCTTTATTTTTTTTTTTTTTAGAATAAAACTTGTTTATATGTATGCAATGAAATTATCTTTCTCCGTTACCAAAACAAAAAAAGTATTCTCTGTTTTGTACATCCATAATCGATTTATTTTACAACTCTCTCACCTTGTCAATCATGTGTTAATTGCTCCTTATCGGTCTCTTTGATGTATAATTGACTGACAAATAGGCGGTGCTTATTGTACAGATATAGAAATAGAATAAATATAAGTTTATTAACAAAATTAGGGCCCCAGGAGGGCATATACAATTAACAAGGGGGAAAAAAAGATATTATGTATATATTTTTTAATGTCGGACTTAAAAGCACATTAGAGCTTATGTTATTGTTGTACTCATGTACCGACTTTTAAAATAAATTACAAATGATGCCCACCGGTGCAAACGTAAAAGTCGTACAGTTTACTTTGTTCAGTCAATCCCATTTAACTTTTGCATTTGAAATTACTGAAATTAATTTCATGTGATTACAAATCATTGACACGCATTCAACCTGTACCTGAAATATCGGGACCACCAATCATCAAATTTACGGCAACGTAAATATTTACATGTATATTTTTTTGTATATATCTCATACTAGACGGAATTAGCATTAGACTTTACGAATAAAGTTGAAACAAAAATTTGAAAAATGATTAGGTGTAAACATATATCTTCGCATGTTCATGTATAACATAACATAACATAACATAACATAGTTTATTAAATCAATCAAGAAGCCCGTGAGAGCACAGAATTACAGACATTTACATTTTACACTTACAATGATTTTGATGATGTATGCAAAAGGGGGTAACGTAAATATGACTGATAAATTGTGTGTTGAAATTTACTGAAACTATCAACCTTTTCCGACAAACATTCATGCAAATGTTCTGTTAAATTTTCTTACTTATATAAATATGAGATATTTTTGTCTTTATTTTGTACGTAAATACACTAGTGTATTTCTACCTTGCCCCATATTCGCGCCAGGAAAGGTAGCTCAAAGGTCAATAAATAACTGAAATATTGTTGAAAAGTGACGTTTAAACACCCATAGCCTCATTTGAATTATTGCAATAAAATATCGATTAAGTAACGAAATCGATATAAATTATTTTCCAGTTTATTTAATATAAAAAGTTGTTTTACACGTTTACTGTGAGATGTATTGCAACCGCCATTTTTTTACTACAACCACGTGCGCATGCTCGTGTTTGATAGAAAAGCTATAGCTATATTTAGATATTTTGTGATAATAATTTTATATTGTAAATTGATCCACCCTGTGATTTTTTTCAACAAGATACATTTTTTATAGTATATATTTTATTATTAAATACAATATTGAACTGATTTTCGCTAACACTTCAATCATTGAATTTTGATTTTTTTCGAATGTTGAATATGTTTTCCCCAGAATTGCACCCCCTGTTAGTATACATAAATTTTATTGCTTTATTTAAAAAAAAATAACACCAAGAACATCGATGATACGAGTGTTCTTATTCAGAAATAAACCTACAGCAAAATAAAGGTATACTGTAAACAAAATTTATTGTCCGAAAAATACGGTACTCCTCTACTATACTAATTTGGATTAGGTGATGGGAATTAGGTGTCATCATCAAAATAAAGTATTTTATGATAATGATGGCTGATTAAAATTGTTTGTCCTGCATTGGCTGTCAGTTGTAATATACAGGATGTAACCAATATACAGGAAGAGCTCCTACTGTGAAGCCATCTATTTTGAGATGTCATTCAATGAAAATAACTTCCTGACCATATTGTTACATAATAAGAATGAGAATTAGATAAGAAATTAAAATTTATAGAAGGCAAGGATTTATATAATTAACACATTAAGTCACATTTCATTTATTTAGCTTGGGTCAGTTATAAATTTATTTTTTAAGTACAAATAAATTGGAAGACGGCTTGAAAATCGATGTAAAGATTTATTAACATTAAGGGATTCTTTAATTAATGGGTTTATATTATTAGTATTTATTCTTACAAAATACATCATAACTTGAGTTTTAATAAAGGAAGCAATAGGGAGTCGCCCCAACTCTGATAATGTCGAAATGTTACATGCAGTTTTTTTAAGGCCTAAAACTGTTTTACAATATTTTGTATGTATTTTTTCATATGATGATTTTTCCTGTAGGCCTAAAGTATCACAAAAAGTATTATTTCTGATTGCTCGAAGTATGGCTCTATATAAGGGGAGGTATTCCTCCATATACCATATTTCACAATTATAACTTATAATGGGACGGATCAGCGTGTCAAAGAGTTTACAGGAGAGGTTGACAGGTAGTTGTTCAAAATTTGAGAAAAGTTTGCGCATTTATAACCACGAGACTACATGACCCCTCGATGACCCGAATGCTATTCTCTTATCCAAACATATCCGGGTATTTAATAATAACACTTTTTTTTAGCAATCAATTTTAATCGTTTCATTTATATAAATCGTTATTCAATAATTCGTCTATTTTATTAACAAAAATAAACTATTGTAAAGAAAATATTACTTATTAGCAAAGTGTATGAATGGATCAGAGACTACAGTACACACCAAGTGTATCAACGATCAAACACTCAGGTCCGACATATTCCACCCAAAATGTCCGACAAATTTGAGAGTCAACACTCTCTAAGTCCGACTATTTGGTCGGACAATTTGGTCTTGGTCGGACGTGAGAGTGGATATTAAAAGATTTTTTTTTACACTTCTCGAGGTGAATATGTCAAACATTTTGTGATCGATGCGTATTTGTAAGCGTACTTTCTTTCCGGTGTGTAAAATGTGCGGGTACGTAAATACCCTAGTGTATTTTTACCTTGCACCATATTCTCGCCAGGAAAGGTAGCTCCAAGGTCAATATTTGTCACGCTCGGGCACAACAGTCGTTCGATGCATAGGAGCACCTCATAATCAAAGAATTGTACAATAATTTCGAGTTACACCGTTTGTGTTTCTTTAATCTGTTTAATTTTAATAGATCTTTCTAGTACATTTAAATTTTACGATTACAATCGGATTGCTAGAAATATCGTAACTTTTCCGAAATCTAAACTTTAAAATTATATACGCCAAGTCCAGCCCTGGCTTGGATTTCTCGAAAAAAGTTTTCTTAACAAACCAAATTAAATTTGAGTAAAAACTCGACTTAAGTTTGCGTTTTGACTTTGTTTGTTTGGAGAAATCACTGACGATTTTAAAAAAAAATCTGTTGTCACTTAAAACAGTCAATGAGGCCGGTAAGGCTGTGTACATGAATGAATAAGAAATAATTCTTTCGGAGTGTGATATCCATATAAAGGTGAAATAACGGATGCAAAAATCACCGGCTAAAGTTACACAATATTCCGTTTACAAATATTTCAAGTCCCTATACTTGTTCATCTGTGACGGCAATATGTGTATTGGACTAGGTATTACAGCCAGCTTGATATGAATTAATTAGCTCAGATTACAGGTGTCAATAATGGAAGGAACATCTTGTCGACACAAATTTCAAGGTGCCAGGGGGAGAACAATTATAATTAATTCTATTTAATGTTGTTGTTTTTTATTACTATTTGTTTGTAGGTACATTTGCAATCATTGAAGTAAATTTAATTTGAGAGTCAACACTCTCTAAGTCCGACGTGGGAGTGGATATTTAAAGATTTTTTTTACATTTCTCGAGGTGAACATGTCAAACATTTTGTGATTGATGCATATTTGTAAGCGTACTTTCTTTCCGGTATGTAGAATGTCCGTTTACGTAAATACCCTAGTGTATTTCTACCTTGCAACATATTCGCGCCAGGAAAGGTAGCTCAAAGGTCAATATATAACTGAAATATTGTTGAAAAGTGACGTTTAAACACCCATAGCCTCATATGAATTATTGCAATAAAATATCGATTAAGTAACGAAATTGATATAAATTATTTTCCAGTATATTTAATATAAAAAGCTTGTTCTACACGTTCACTGTGAGATGTATTGCAACCGCCATTTTTAACTACAATCACGTGCGCATGCTCGTGTTTGATGGAAAGCTATAGCTATATTTAGATATTTTGTGATAATAATTTTATATTGTAAATCGATCCACCCTGTGATTTTTTTCAACAAGATACATTTTTTATAGTATATATTTTATTATAAAATACAATATTGAACTGATTTTCGATAACACTTCAATCATTGAATATTGATTTTTTCGAATGTTGAATATTTTATCCCCAGAATTGCACCCCCCTGTTAGTATACTTTTATTGCTTTATTTAAAAAAAAAATAACACCAAGAACATCGATGATACGAGTCTTCTTATTCAGAAATAAACCTACAGCAAAATAAAGGTATACATTTTTTGTACTGTGAACAAAATCGTCATTTTTATCTAGATTTATCGTCCGAAAAATACGGTACTCCTCTACTATACTAATTTGGATTAGGTGATTGGAATTAGGTGCCATCATCAAAATAAAGATTAAAAAATGTATTTCATGATAATGATGGCTGATTAAAATTGTTTGTCATGCATTAGCAGTCAGTTGTCACCAATATACAGGAAGAGACCCTACTGGGAAGCCATTCAATGAAAATAACAACCTGACCATATTGTTAAATAAGAATAAGAATTAGATAAGAAATTAAAATTTATAGAAGGCAAGGATTTATATAATTAACACATTAAGTCACATTTCATTTATTTAGCTTGGGTCAGTTATCAATTAAAAAGACAAAAATGGTTTTAAAAAAAATCTGTCTAATAAGTATTTACCTAAATAACGATATCATGACGTATAATAATTTCTCACCGTAAATGTATTTATTTTATTAAGATATTTATACACATATATAAGAAAAAAGATATAAATTTATTTTTTAAGTACAAATAAATTGGAAGACGGCTTGAAAATCGAAAACGTAGAATAGTTATCTATGTTTATAAGTCTTAGTAAAAAGAGTCTTGAACAACGTTTTTTTTCACACCTGTGATAGGTGTATTTGTATATCATGAATGCACGATGCGACAACATGCTGAGATGGGTGATGTTTTGACAGGTAAACTGTAAAAAAAAAACTCGTAGAATACACTAATAAAATATTATTTCACCTATATCAGGACTCCACAGACTGCCAATTTTCAAGAAGAAAAAAACGGGATTTATGACCCATTCGCCATGAACAAAATAAAACTTAAATTTAACTAATTAATTTTAATCCAAATTTGCCTTTGTCATGCATTAGCAGTCAGTTGTAATATACAGGATGTAACCAATATACAGGAAGAGCCCCTACTGGGAAGCCATTCAATGAAAATAACAACCTGACCATATTGTTAAATAAAAATAAGAATTAGATAAGAAATTAAAATTTATAGAAGGCAAGGATTTATATAATTAACACATTAAGTCACATTTCATTTATTTAGCTTTGGTCAGTTATCAATTAAAAAGACAAAAATGGTTTTAAAAAAAATCTGTCTAATAAGTATTTACCTAAATAACGATATCATAACGTATAATAATTTCTCACCGTAAATGTATTTATTTTATTAAGATATTTATACACATATATAAGAAAAAAGATATACATTTATTTTTTAAGTACAAATAAATTGGAAGACGGCTTGAAAATCGAAAACGTAGAATAGTTATCTATGTTTATAAGTCTTAGTAAAAAGAGTCTTGAGCAACGTTTTTTTTCACACCTGTGATAGGTGTATTTGTATATCATGAATGCACGATGCGACAACATGCTGAGATGGGTGATGTTTTGACAGGTAAACTGTGGAAAAAAAAACTCGTAGAATACACTAATAAAATATTATTTCACCTATATCAGGACTCCGGAGACTGCCAATTTTCAAGAAGAAAAAAACGGGATTTACGGATTTATGACCCATTCGCCATGAACAAAATAAAGCTTAAATTTTACTAAATAATTTTAATCCAAATTTGCCTTTAAAGAAATAAATGTATAAATTAGAATTATTTACCCGGGTTCGTTCGCCCTACATTTGGCAAACACGTAAAAGAGCAAACGCACCCGATATCGTAAACCGGCAACTGTCTGCAGCAAGTGAAAGGGCCTTGGCATCGATTGTCGCGAGTACATAGGGACATATTAATATTCA
Organism: Bathymodiolus brooksi; assembly: GCA_963680875.1. Lineage (NCBI taxonomy): Eukaryota > Metazoa > Mollusca > Bivalvia > Mytilida > Modiolidae > Bathymodiolus > Bathymodiolus brooksi. Next base: position 68,441,666 of record OY804587.1, read on the forward strand.
CTTCTAGTGCACTTAAAACATGGGTACTGCATGTTAATACATTTTATTCATGGATATTATTGTATATATCGCCCGTGACAGCCGTTAACATATCTATACTTTCCGTACCACTGTATATCACTCATTTACTTCAGCTTTACTATGATACGCATGTTTCTTTATGCACAAATTTATTGGTTAGCAGAATTTGGGGACGTTTCCTGTTTACAGTTTAACTATCCGAGAGTGGAGACTCTCACTCCTACCTGGGAGGATTTGGTCGGACATTTGTCGGACAATTTGGTCGGACATTTGTCGGTGTGAAGTCCGACAAAACTCTCTGTCCGACCTGAGTGTTTGATCGTTGATACACTTGGAGGGATCTGTATATTATGTAACCTTGTACATGTCAATAAAAAAAAAATGTCGGATGTAAAAATACGGATGAAAACACATAAATTGACGCTACATTGTAGGAATAATGACATTCTTTTCTTAAGAAAGGATAAATACAGCAAGCAAGCTTGTTATACATTTAAATTTCACCCCGAGATCACACTATTACTAAAACTAGGATGTCAACAAATAACACGCATAACCAACAAAACACGTGACGCTATCAAAAAAATATCGTTAACTAATGAAATAGAAAATTGAAGTACAATGTACAACTTTTAAAATATTTTATTGGATAAAAATACAATAATGAATGGAGTATGTGATCTGAGCTCTTCCTGTCCAAAAATATGTAGAAGAATATTCGATTATTAGCATCGTGTTATCGGTTTTCGTGCTATTATCGATTTTCAGATATAGCGATTAACAGTGTTAACCCTTCATTCATATGACGATTGGAATTTTCAAAGAATGGCTAGTTAAATATTTCTTTGTACATAAGATTGTTTTTAAAGTCATTCTTGTATATACTCTCGATTATCTGGCAACTTTTGCTGTCAGTAAAATGGCGTCATCTGTTTTCGTATGAAGTAAAAACAGGGCCGATATACGGGATGGAAATGAATATAAAATCCGGAAATGGCTGGTTTTAAAATTTCATGGTTCTGGCCATCTACCAAATCATATTACATCTAAATAAAATAACAGAATGTTTGAAAATGACCACTTTCAAAATTGTGTTTACTTTTGATGTTTTTCTTAGTACTGAAACCACAATGCACTGCAAAGTGACATGTATTTTATATAAGAAACAGGCATATTTCAGTCAGCTCTTTTGTTTACAAGTACGATCAGTGACCCCATGACAGTTACATGATAGAAAGAGCCGGTGCCTGAGAGGCAGACGACATAGTAAGTTCAATTTTATATAGCCCTTCTGGATTTTTTTCCAGCTACTTTATAAATGAAGTAAATTTTTAGCATTACAAAAAGTACGGTTCAGTAGGTAGGTTCACTGTTTTTGGTACTTGCGTCTTTAAAAGCAAACTTTAACATCTTTTATGAATTTATTACACAATCACTTTTTGCAGATTTACGTTTTGTTTCTATATACTTATGGCAAAACAAACGAATCGGAGAAAACGATCCGTCTTTAATGAGACACATTTACAAAAGGTTTTTTTCGAAAATTGAAGAACTACGAAATTATGTGAAAAAAAAAGAACAGACATCGGAACAATGCCATGAATTCGTAAAAAAATAAAAATAGGCCTATGCTACGGAGTAAAATTGTTTTAATGCTATTATTTATAAGATCGCACTTTGTAATCGATCATTCATGCACTACAATAAAGCTACACATAAGCTCTGCTTCTTAGCTAAAAGCACAGAAAGTTACAGGGTAGGGAGCCATAAAATTGAGAGGATTATGTAAACATATAATTTGTAATAGTTTTCATTTGACAATTACAGACGATGCGTATTATAAATACTTTTAAAGTATATTATACAAAACTTCAGGGTACATCTCTTACGTAATATAATAATTTGTTTATGGAAATACAATATTCTTACTTGCCAACAGTAAAAAGATTAATCTGTTTTCATAACGGTTATTTCTGATTTGAACAAAGCGTAATATGTCTGCGTAAAGAAAACATTTTTTGTTTATTTTAATAACGTCTTTCGAACTGGCGGACCCTTCTGATTAATCTCAGAATAGTCATAAAAAATATGATTGTTGTTTTTATAAGGAAAAATTGCATATGAATGTTTTTTGTCTATTTTGCTTTTTGGGGTTTGCAAGAAGAATGTTCTACCCTGCTCTGTTCACCCTGCTTTACTTCATAATTTTGGTTGTTGCTATATCATTCTGATGATGCACAAAAAAATCAAGATAAAAATGAACAATCCAATATAACTTGTGATCAATGTTAATCTTAAGATTTTTTTGTGAAAATAGCCCCAGAATCATTGCTGCATCAGGTGCGGATCCAGCAGTTTTGAAAACGGGGACCCAGGCTCTTGTTTGCCAATTTTTACCCAATTTATACACGAATTTTACTAAATTGTCGAACACCCCCTTGCTCCGCCAGTGTGCTTTAATATGCACCCATTCCTAATGTATACTTGATCACCTATTAGAACCTTTAAAACGTGTATTGCATCTCCTATTCTAGTCACGGGTACCGTTAAATGGTCACAAAATGTGTATTGCGTTTCTGATTATTGCCAAAGATTGTGACACATGTATTCATGTATTCGGTCAGAGTCCCGTCGACCGGATGTAAGATGACACTTGTATATTCTGCCTGGCAATATTAGGTACTCTGCTGAGTGAACCGGTGTGAATGTACCTGTTGTTTTCAGAATGAAAATAAAAATAAATAAACCCGCCTTTCACTTCTTATTTCAGGAATTATTTGCCTTAATTTATTGAAGAATAAAATATTTCAAATTAAAATATGGTCTCTCGCTTTACGGCGTTTACATAGGGATATGATTATTTGTTTTATATCATAAACAAAAATATTTATTGTTCATTAAGGTATCTCATTACAATAATCAGAACTTTTAAAGCACAATAACTTTGACGCTGTACATACACAATCCTGTGCTATAAAACAAGACATAAATAGCTTAAAGGGATATTGTCTACCAGCTGCGTAATTTTTTCATACCCAAAATTATTGTCGATTTCCGTACTGACCTTCATAAAATGAAGATTAACACCGAGTTATGTTGCAAAAGATACGAAAAAGACCCAAAACTTTCGTTATCAGAATTATTGTCCGGATGACAATATTCAAATCTGTTCATATGGCCTTCTATGCGAACACGTCTTGAGCATGCGCACTGTTTAGAAACAATAAACAACATGTGGTTCTTGGGCAAAAGAGAAACTGTCAACGCGTGGAAGAAAGCGGACTTTGACGGATTCAGAGATAAAGAGGAATAGAAGTGAAGTATCTTCCAAATGGAACAAATGCAGGATATATGTAGGGGATCAGTTGGACCGTTGCCGTTGGATGAAGCGAACTCAAGGAAGTGCTTGATTATTGTTGATAGGTAAGCCGAGCATGTTGCCTTCTTTTCTCAATCGTTTTTCATATTTTATGAATTTATGATGATGCCTATGATCATTTTCGGTAGATATTAATCAATATATTTAATTTTGCACCTGGCAACAGCAAATTATTGTCAATGAGTAGCATAAAACGGCCGTATTTGCGAGGTAAACAAACACAAATTTTAAGAGGCCAGCAAAGGGGAAATGGGAGTGCAAAAATGATATCAATGACAATGCAGTTTATTATTATCAATTTAAAAAGAAATATCGAATCAATTCATTTTTAATGCAAGAATTAAAACTGTACATGGCTTAATGAAAACCCCATAAAGTTCTTTTTATTCAAGCAAATTTATTTCTTTGATATACAACATATAATTAGGCTTTTAATTTTATCAAATTTCAACAACTTGGACAAGAAACTTAGTTTTGGGAACCAAAAGTATATACCTTACTTTCTGCGAATTATCACTGTAATGGAAAATCAGTATGTATTTTTCAAATAAAAGCTTTCTATTTAAAGAAGCTTCATTTCAATTGCACTTTTAGTTTGGATCCTGTAAGTATAATATATAATTATAAACAAGGTTTTGAAGAAATGATATGAATATCCATTGAAATTTTCAAGTTTCAGAACTTTTTTTTATATATGACTACAAAATTTTACTGAAAATTTCAGAAATGTCATAAAATGCATATTTTAGACCATGGCTAAATGAAAATCATTTTAATTCCTTTATGCAAACAAGTTCATATCTTGGGTACTGGAAATACATTACATAAATAAGGTTAAAAGTACTTTCAACAAGTTTGAACATAACACTTTGTTATGGGAGCCAAAATTATATCTTCCTGTCTGTGAATTATTACCATAGTGGAAAATCCGTATGTATCTTTTATATAAAAAGCTTTCCATTTAAATAAGTGTCATTTCAGTAGCATTTTTAGTTTGGATCCTGTAAGCATGATACATAAACAAGGTTTTTAAAAAATAATATGAAGATCCATAGAAATTTGCAAGTTTCAGAAACTTTTCTATATATGTGACTATAAAATTTTACTGAAATGTCCTGAACTGCATATTTTAGACTATAACTAAATGAAAATCGTTTTCAATTTCCTTATGCAAACCAAGTTTATTTCTTGACTATTCTAAAAACATTACATTAACTAGTTTTTTACTACATTTCAACAATTTTGGACATAATTTTTAGTTCAGGGAGCCAAAATTATACTTTACTATCTTAGAATTATCAACATAGACATGATAGAGGGAAATCAATATGTATTTTTCATATAAAGGCTTTCTATTTAAAGAATTGTCATTTGAACTGCTTTTTATCCCCTCGCCAACGAAGTTGCCAAGGGATATAGTAACGCTACCGTCCGTCCGTCACATCCTTGTGAACACTCTAGAATCAACATCCTTCAATGGATTTTGACCAAACTTGGTACATACTTAGTCCTTAAGAGAATCTGGAACCCTATTGATTTTCAAAGTCAAAGGTCAAGGTCACCGGGTAAAATTTTTAGGCAAGGGGATACACCACGCTTTGCCCTTGTTTAGTTTGGATCTTGTAAGTATGATTTATAAACAAGATTTTTAAGAAATAATGTGAAGATCCATAGCAATTTGCATGTTTCACAGTGTGTGAATTTAACAGTAGACCGATGGCCCATGTCTGTGTTAAAATCATGCAGGTTTTTGTAAAATTATCTAAATTTTTTAGGCAAATTACTACAAAAACTGGTAATTTCAGACAAATGTGATTTTGTAGTGATTGATATTTGTACTTTTGATTTAGATATTCTGACCAAGGTAATTCTAGAGTAGAAGAAATGAGCAGCCACATCACATTTCAACGAAACGGATGAAACTGGAGAAATCGAGTTCATTTGTGAACCCATTTGAGTATGTTCATTTTGTTAAAGATTAGACATATTCTACATTATGTTTATAGGTAACATTGTCAATATTGTTCAACACAGTCACTCGTATAACAGTTTCCTATTAATTATTGTGGCTTGCATAGTGATACTACTAGTAGCTATATTATATAGGGATCATGTTGGCTTCTGCGTCATCGTTACATTTTCATCAATCCACAAGCTGAAATGGCCAGTCCTCTTTAGCTACTTACGGGAATGAAACCAAACTGGGACAGAATTGACGCACGTCTGGCGCACCAAATTTTTTCCTGGAACTTTGATGTAATTTTGTCTCTTTATATTGGGTTGTGTAGATGTGTGCTGGATACATGTATATAGATTTAATATTATTTTGAAAAGCTTTTTCGTTATACAGCTGCACATCAGAACCATATAGCAAAATTTGTTTCGATATTATACACATACACTGTAATAAACAATTATTTTTTATTCTTACAGTCTCTCAATAGATATTACTGAAGAGGGCAGTGATGTTGGTGATGATTCTGACGATGGAGATTTTGAACCTAGCCTCAACTTCACTCTAAGGTTTGTCATGTTAATTTCATGTTTCAGTTGTAACTTACATACTTGAAATTTTGTCCTAATAACAGAACCATGCATGATCATATGTCATAGGAGCTTTATTATACCCCCGCTCCTCTGGAAGGGGGAGGGGGTATACTGTTTTACCTCTGTCCATCCGTTCGTCCCAAGATGTTCATAACATTTTTCTCAGTAATTATTTATGGCAGCAATCTGATATTTGATCATAGGCTTCAGAAGGGTCAATCGAAAGTCGCAAACCCGCTGTGTTGTCCATGGTCAAGTCCGGTAGAAGTCCCATCCGATGAAGGGAAAGACATCAACAACAAATGAAGATCAGGTCTGATTTGGGTAACAGACACCCTGTAACAATTGACCAGCTCGTGATGCCTGCCGTAGAACTTCTTGAGGGATGACCACAACCTAAAATCTGTCTACAAATCACTCAAATCCTTCATAAAGTGGACTTGTAATGATATGTTTAGTTTGTCATTCACTATACATTCGAGATATTCATCTTGAATTGAAAGTTAGGGCTCCATAGATCATAATCTCAATTCTATTGTTTTATTCTTGTGAATTACATTGTATGTATTTTTCTACTTCAGGTGGCAGAGAAGTTACAACAAAAAGACAGCTAGATGGTCTGTGCAGCCTGTTAAAGCTGACAAGTCATATTTCTATGTTCCAAGACTATTAAGGGTCATCATTTGTATGAGACTGCAAGATAATGAAGGAATGAATTAACATGTGCAGTTGGAAGTAGATGATCCCAGAAGAATCTCGGTCCATCTTGCACCAATTCCACAACCTCCAACTCGGGATGATATTGTAGCATCTCAGAAATCCAGATTTGAAGACCAAGACAAAACAATTGACTATATTGTCGCATAAAATAAATTTAGATTGTCACTCTTTGTTTTTCCTGGTCTAACAGAAGTTCTGCACATTTAGAGCAGAAAAGTACCCAAGTCAGGATAGCCATTACAAATTGTCCAATGCACAATAATGATAGCTGGTGGCCATTTTGAATTTTCAAATGGTGCAAACAGTAACAACACATGTTAAAGACATTCATAGGAACATATATACCAGATTTCAATTCAATCCCTTCAGCGGTTCTTGAGAAGAAGTTTCTTGAAAATCGACCAATCAGAATTTTCAAAGTCACATGGTGGCTATGTTTTTTGACGAATCTGCACAAAAGTAACAACTCTTGTGTAGGACCTCATAGAAAACATCTCTGCCAAGTTTGGTTTTGAATTATATAAAAGACTGTCAGTCCATTTTAGAAGAAATTGTCAGTGCTGATGGAACAAAAAATAATAATAAGATGGCAAAACTTTCAAATTAAATTTACAATTCCAACTGACCAACTTGTGAAATTAACAACTCATTAGGGTTGATTTATTTTTTATTTTTGGTGTTTTAACGCCACTTTCAGCAATATTTCAGCTATATCATGGCGACCAGTTTTAGTGGTGGAGGAAGCCAGAGTACCCAGACAACCACCGACCATAGGGAAGCAAGTGGTCAACTTTATCATTATAGGGTATATGGGATAAAATACAAAATATTTCATGAACAAGTTTTAATTAAATCGTCTAGGAATGAAACCCTTGTATTGTCCATATAGATCAGGATACTTGTCCCTAATTTCCCAAGTACAACAGCTTGGGATCACACGTCTGACCCCAGCTCCAAGTCGGCCATGTGCCCAAATGGTATACTGGCGGTAGGCTGCATACCTATTGGATCTGTTGTAATCCTCATCATGGGGCATTACTACAAGTTCCTCTCGAAACATTCTAGCAACCCCCAACACTGCCTCATCAAGGACAATCCGATCAAAGTCCTGTAATAAAGACAAGAGATTTAATAAAAACAGAGTAAAGACAGATGGTTATACATTCATCTAGAAAAATGAGCTCTATTTAAAAAAGAAATATAATTCATTATAAGTGAAATAGTTTGCACAAATTCAGTTTAGAGAAATGAAAAAAAGTCTTATTTATGACCACAGTTTTATTTCGTTTTTTGTTGGTATATGGAAGAACCATTTTGGTCTTGAATTTTTTTTTTATCAATTTACCCCTCAAGCTATTCAATTTTAATTTTATGTTTTTTTTCCAAAAAAATTATTTTGATTCTGAATCTTGAAGAAAAAAATTTGGCTGGACAGGAGAAAAAAATATATTCCGGCTTGACATTTTCACAGTATAATCATATACTTGCCATTTTCAGAGTATAATCATATACAAAATTTTGAAGAAAAAAAATTATTCCAGCACTTCGCCAATCTAATTAAAATTAGATCTACGCGCTTGCTCCCTATTTTAGATCTAATTATACCCCCGGTCCCCGAAGGGGGAGGGGGGTATACTGTTTTACCTCTGTCCGTCCGTCCTTCCAAAATATTTTTCGTCACATTTTTCTCAGCAACTATTGATGGCAGAAATCTGGTATTTGGTCACAAGCTTCATATAGGTACCCCATATCATGGGAAGTGGCAGGGGTATCATAAGTGAGCATTAGATCACAGTTCACCTTGTTTTAATTAGATTGGCACTTCGCCGGAAAATAAGAAAATATTATTTCTGTGGCGTCTGAAAAAAACATTTCTACGGCGAAAAAACGTGACATAGCCCCCTTCAAGGTAAATGGTCAGTCCCATATTATTTTGCAGCAACTGTCTTGTGGAACTAGAAGTAAGGTCTCTTTTGTTTCTAATCCAGCCCAAATTTCTCTGAAACATTCCAGTCAATTAACAAATAAAACAACACTGGCTACGTCATTCGTTTTCATCAGACATGTATTTCACTGTGTTCTACATGTATGTCTCTGTTTTCATATTGTCGGTAAACTGGCTAAAATAAATTAATTTAACACGTGTATCAAAATCTCGGGAAACAACTTCATAACTTATAAGAAGAAAAAAACTAATTTAGTTATTTTTAACGCCGGCAAAAATTTCCGATCGAAAATACGTAGTTGAGCTTGTCCCCATAGGGTGCCTCCTGGCATGTTTTCAATGGTTATCGTGGAAATATCGGCTGAATCTGTTAAGGTATGTAGTTTTCATCAAAGAAAATCTATTCCTGATACAGAAATTATTTATTCTACGTCTTTTAGATACAATCGATTCGCAAATAGCTTTTTTCCCCAACTTTTATAGAAACTTACCTCAATATCCATGCTGCAGCATCCGGGCTACTGACATAAAAATAGATAAATAAATAGAGTTGGCCTCGCCCAGGTCAGTGCATAATTAATTAGCTTCCGGTAACGATGATCAGCTTTTTCAGTAGAAAAAACAACGTTTCGGAGCGTATTCATCAATAATTCGGTGTTTAATCTTCATTTTATGAAGGTCAGTACGGAAATCTACAATAATTTTGGGTATGACAAAATTACGCAGCTGGTAGACAATATCCCTTTAATAGAGACCGATAGTTTAATATATACTTAATTCCTTTTTTAGTAAATAGTCCCAGCATAGGTAATACAAGGTTAATGTGTTTCTCGCATGATAATCAAAAACAAGTAATAGTGAAGTGACAACAGTATACGTATTCTGTACGTGTATCACACTTTGCTAATATTTTAATACATTTAAAGTCACATTTCTTAATAAACATCGCATTAAGTTAAAATACGACATAAAAATCAAATACGCAACAATTGATGGATTATTGTGTATTGAATACACTAAATTTATTAAGGGCCAGACTAGTATGACATAAATAATAATAATAAATAAATAAATAAATAAATAAATAAATACGTATAGATAGATACACGATAATGTAATACTATAGATCGTCATATTCAATGAGCTAGTGACGACTACAGTATTACGTAATCTCTACTCAGCGGGTGATTTAGATGACCGTGCGATTTAACTGGTAAAATGCAAATTTAAAAGGTAAAACGCTAAAATCCCACGATAATGCAAATTTAAAAGGAAAAACGCAAATATAAAAGGTAAAACGCTAAAATGCCACGACAATGCAAATTTAAAAGGAAAAACGCAAATTTAAAAGGTAAAACGCTAAAATCCCACGATAATGCAAATTTAAAAGGAAAAACGCAAATATAAAAGGTAAAACGCTAAAATCCCACGACAATGCAAATTTAAAAGGAAAAACGCAAATATAAAAGGAAAAACGCTAAAATCCCACGACAATGCAAATTTAAAAGGAAAAACGCAAATATAAAAGGAAAAACGCTAAAATCCCACGACAATGCAAATTTAAAAGGAAAAACGCAAATATAAAAGGTAAAACGCTAAAATGCCACGACAATGCAAATTTAAAAGGAAAAACGCAAATTTAAAAGGTAAAACGCTAAAATCCCACGATAATGCAAATTTAAAAGGAAAAACGCAAATATAAAAGGTAAAACGCTAAAATCCCACGACAATGCAAATTTAAAAGGAAAAACGCAAATATAAAAGGAAAAACGCTAAAATCCCACGACAATGCAAATTTAAAAGGAAAAACGCAAATATAAAAGGAAAAACGCTAAAATCCCACGACAATGCAAATTTAAAAGGAAAAACGCAAATATAAAAGGAAAAACGCTAAAATGCCACGACAATGCAAATTTAAAAGAAAAAATGCAAATATAAAAGGTAAAACGCTAAAATCCCACGACAATGCAAATTTAAAAGGAAAAACGCAAATATAAAAGGTAAAACGCTAAAATCCCACGACAATGCAAATTTAAAAGGTAAGACGCAAATATAACAAGACAATTCGCTAATTTAACTGGTAAACGCTAATATAACTGGTAATTTTTAATTATTTGCATTTTACCGGGAATATTTGCATTTTACCGGGGATATTTGCATTTTCTATTTCCTAGTGAAAGTAACCACTCTGTTGACTATTATAGGACCTGTTTCTGTATGTGTTGATAGCTAAGGGAAATAATTCTGTAATCGTTAACAAATGAACCACTCAGATTGTTATTATAGCAAACATTTTATACATTTTGAAAATTAACAATTTAGATGGTTGCTATAGTACTTGTTTTTCTAGTGGTTAGAAGGTAAGGGAGATAATTCTGTAACTGTAATACATTTTTTGTATTAGTGAGACATGTGAATATACACAAAAATACTGATAATAACATTATATATGGTCTAAGAATTATTGAATACTTAATTCATACTGAATTATGTTCCAACAGCAACGAAGTTATACAGCTGGGCCAAACATCAGTAGCAGGAAAAACATGTGGACCATTTGGTGACATGAAACTAACAGAGGCCTATGGTAGATTTAGACAACAATGTACCATGAATACAGTAAATCATATCTTAAAATGGTTTGTCTCTGATTCAGTTCTGGTACCATTGTTTTTTTTGCTGTTGTAAGTATTTCAAGTTATTTACAATGATTTAAGAAATGTTCAGACTGACCTTAATAGGTTTGGCAAGTGATAAACTGTTGGTTTTCAGAGGACCACGGTTGTATTCTTACTATGCTATTATATAGACAATATACATACATTGTCGGCAAATATAACATTTATGTGTACAAGATTTAGAAACAGGAAGAAAAGTGATCCTCTGACAAACTTTTACCAGGGATGAAACCACTACTAAGTGCCAGAAGGGATAAACAGGTCTGCAGTTAATAACTGACAAAAAAAATCACCAATAAAACCGAATTTAACCAAAATATTTCAAGAAATAAAACTAACTGCCACAATATAACTGAAATGATTCCACAAAAAAACTAAATGCTACAATTTAGCTACAATAACAGTGAAACCTGTCTAAACAAAGCCTTAAATAAACCAGAATCCTATTTAAGAAAGTCCCAATGTTAAAAATTATTGTTATTTTAACCTGTGTAGATTCCAAGCACAAAAGTTGTTTTCAACAGAATCAGATTTAATAGATAGATTGCACTGTATTTCCACCAATAAAACTGACTGCCACAGTATAATTGAAATAAATTATTTCATCCTTGCAACTAGCCTAGATGAGTCCTGGAATCACCATTTTCAGTTTGGACTCGCCAAAGTTTTCAAATTTCAGTATTTTACAATGGTGGTCACCAAAATGTTCAGAAATGTCTTCTGGACTCAACAAAATAAATTGCTACAGGTATTCCCGAATACCGGTAATTTCACAAATAATATGAACCACTATAAAACAAGTCTTTGGAAGAGAACTTTAATATCTCTTAAAGAAAACTTATAAGTGAGAATGAAGAACATAATTATGTTATGGCTATTGTAATATTTACAGATCTTTATTGAATTACCAGAGAAATTTACTGGAAGGAGAAAAGCAATACAGATTACTACTTCAAGCTGAACTCGAGCAGGTATTTTTATACAGTAGTCCCCCACTTATAAGGCCACCCCATCTACAATGAAAATGTTTCCTTATAAGTGGGGTGACCTCTGTTGAAGGGTAAAACTCTGTAGTATTTTGATATCACAATGCATCTGAAATCTGGTCTGACAAGGAGGTAGCCTTTGGATGGTAGTTGCCTTAAAAAGGGCTGTATGGCTGACTGCAAAAGGTGCCAAAAATGATTGATTTTCTGTGGTTGTATGAAGTTGCCACCAGGCAGCAGCTCTTTATTGACTACAGTCAATCTTGTATTCAATGATCACTTGTGAGAAAAAGGAAAAATGACTTCATAAGACAACTGACTTCTTATTTAAGATACGTGGATCTGAATTTTCAGTTCTATTTCTGAGAGATTCATGTATTATTGTTACCGGAAGGCATTTGATGGGAAAACATGGCAGTCACTTTGTAATGCTCCGATGTTTTTGTATTGATTTAAAGTTAATTATTCAATATTTTAATAGCTTAATTGGTACCATCATGTATAGAGAACATCGTTAGATACCAATGATTTTTAAAAAGTCTAGTTTCAAAAGTGTGCACTAAATATTGGTAAACTGATATGATGGGATAAACTTTGGGTGACTGTTATTAAAATGTCTGCTTATTTGAGTTAATATAGCATGTAAATATGGTCAGGAGGGATTTAAACTGGCCGTTTATAGATTTAGAAAAAAAAGAACTTCAATTTGAAAAAAAGTTAGATTTTTTACTTTGCTATGTATAGGACAAGTTTGAATATAACAAAGGACAAATCAGAAGCAGTAAGATAGACAAAGAAAAGGTTAAAAAGACAAACAATAGTCAACAAAACAGTACATAGAAAACTAAAGATTGAGTTATAAAAAAACACACTAAAAATTGGAGGTTGACATCAAGTGCTCCTAAAGGGTAAGCAGTTCCTGCTCCTCTAGTGATTAGTCATGAAAGAGGAAAGGAGGACAGTTAATGCCTAAAACAAATGGAAAATATATGTAATCATCTCTGAAACAGATATTCCGTAAAGTTAAAGAAGTCGAGATGGCGACCGTAAAACTTCCAAAGTGATGACTTTGTTGATTTTTAGCTCACCTTGCCAAAGGCAACGTGAGCTTTTGCCATCACTTGTGGTCCGTCGTCGTTAACTTTTCACATTTAAATCTTCTCCTCTGAAACCCCTTAGCCAAATGAACTGAAACTTGGTAGGAAGCATCTTTGGAAAGTCTTCTATAAATAATGCACATTTTGTCCCAACCATTAACAAACATGGCCACCACAGACGATTCTTGTTTCTGATTGGCCGATTTTAAAATATCTTCTCCTCTGAAACCGCTTGACCAAATGAACCGAAACTTGGTAGTGATCATCTATGGAAGGTCCTCTATAAAGACTGCTCATTTCGTTCCGATCCATTAACAAACATGGCCACCATAGGCAATTCTTATTTCTGATTGGTTGATTTCTAAAATATCTTCTCCTCTGAAACCGCTTGGCCAAATGAACCGAAACTTGGTAGGAAGCATCTATGGAAGGTTCTCTATGAAGATTGCTCATTTCGTTCTGATCCGTTAACAAACATGGTTGCCACAGTCAATACTTGTTTCTGATTGGTTGATTTCTAAGAAATCTTCTCCTCTGAAACTGCTTGGCCAAATGAATTGAAATTTGGCAGGAAGCATCCTTAGAAGGTCCTCTATTAAAAATGCTCATTTAGTTCCGATCCGTTAACAAATATGGCCCGCCACAGGTAATTCTTGTTTCTGATTGGTCTATTTCTAAAAAATATTTTCCTCTGAAACCGCTTTGCCAAATGAACCGAAACTTGGTAGGAAGCATCTATGGAAGGTTCTCTATAAGGATTACTCCTTTCGTCCCAATCCGTTAACAAACATGGCCACAGGCAATTCTTGTTTCATATTGGTTGATTTCTAAAAAATCTCCTCTGAAACCGCTTGGCCAAATGAATTGAAAATTTGTAGGAAGCATCTTTGGAAGATCCTCTATAGATGTTACTCATTTTCTTTTGATCCGTTAACAAACATGGCCACCACAGGGAATTCTTGTTTCTGATTGGTCGATTTTCTAAAAAAATCTTTTCCTCTGAAACCACTTGGCCAAATGAACCGAAACTGGGTAGGGAGCACCTATGGAAGGTTCTGCATTAATTTTCCTCAAGCAGAATGAAAGGTGAGCGACACAGGCCTTTTTTATATTGTATTACAGGAACGTGAAGACAACAGACTGAAGACGATAGAAATGCGTGGATATTGAATGGTGTAGAATTGAGTACATCAACAAATTATTGTTAATGATAAAAAAAAATCTTGTTATAAATTGAATAAAGTAATAACTACTTTCTGACGTCCTCACAGAAAGTCAGAATGTTGATTGGACAACATTTATTATCCTGAACGGGTATGTTGTATTGAAATGAGGGTCGTGATCGTTTGGTAATTGGATTTACTACTACATGTGCGATCAGTGCCTATCACCACTAAGGTTGAGAGTTTGAATCCTGCTCATGGCGAGGTGTGCTCGATACAATATTAAGTTTGTCAGTGACTTGTGACAGGTTGGTTGTTTTCTTCAGGTACTCCGGTTTCCTCCATCAATAAAACTGACCGCCACGGTATAACCGAAATATTAAAAGTGGCGTTAAACACCATAACCCTAACCCTATTTCTAATAAAAACTGTATATGTCTATTTTAATGAGCAAAACACATTTCTAGAATAAACTTCTTTAGATAATCTCACAATAAAAAAAAAATTGGAAAACCAAATAATTTAAAGTCTTTGGAAGCAAGTAAACCAAAGTGTATATAAAACAGAATAGACAAAACCTGCTAATCATTAATGTTACTTAAAGCTAACTCATAAACTTTTTCAAAAATTTTCTTCTCTGAAACCACTGAACCAATTTGAACCAAACTTGGCCGCAATCATCCTTAGGGTGTCTAATTTAGAAATTGTTTCTGATGTGCCTGCCGACAAAGTTACATGGCTGCCGTTACTAAAAGTAGAACATAGGGGCAAAACCAACAAAAAAAATCAATTAAAAAATCTTAGCAAATTATGTGAAGTGCAATTGCTTCCAAACTTCGTTGAAATGATACATTTGTGATCCCCTTTAAGAATTATGGTTGATGACCTGAACTGCCATCAAACATGGCCACCATCGTTATTAAAAAAAAGAAAATTTGACCAAAAATTCAGAAAAATCCTGAAAAAAAACAATTACTTTCAGATTTCAGGAAAATGATACATTTGTGATTACCTTTCAGAATTAAGGGTGATAACTTTAGCCACCATCAAACATGGCAGCCACCGTTACTGAAAATAGTACATTTGACCAAAAAAATGCAAAAATTATTATAAAAAAAATCCTGTAAAGTGCCAATTGCTACCAAACTTTAAGGAAATAACATAATTGTTATCCTCTGTAAGTATTATGGTTAATAATTCGAACTTCCATCAAACATGGCCACCTCTGTTACTAAAAATAGAAAGTTTGACAAAAAAAAACAATAAAAAATTCTGTAAAGTGCCAATTGCTTGGTTGATCCCTTTTTACATTTGATGATCTAGCTTGCTCAATATTTAAAATGGCCATCAACATTGAAGGTTGATTTATATTGGATGTAATGGGAAAATAATGTTATAATCTTCTGATGTTCATTGTGATATGAAGATTAAATTTTGTACCAGTGAAGGTCCTGTGGTCTATTGGATTCAAGTCCTGGGAGATCAAAATTTAATATTTGCTATGATAGGCAATAAAATCTTCTTTACCAGGTGAGCGATAAAGGCTCATGTGAGCCTCTAGTTCTTGTATTTAGTCATTTTTCTTGTATTATTGTAATAATTCATTTTCATGTATTTACTTTTGATTTACCTGTAGGAAAGGGCAGAATTTCTGTATTTTATTATTTTACTTTTATTAAATTTTTAAACTACTATTGACATTGGCATGGTTGTATCTAGGACATGCATTTTGAAATTGCACCCCATTTTATACAAAGGAAGGACATATTTAAAATCCTACCTTTGTGCACTTTAACCCGGTGTGCACAAATCCTCAACAAATTGTCCCTGTTTTTATACGACCGCAAAAAATTTGTGGACTTATTATGATATGTGTTTGTAATCCATCTGTAGACATAATGGTTTCTGTGTTATAACTTTGGTTCTATTTGACCGACCGTTCTCAATTTTGTACACAAAGGTTCTTGTTTGTGTTATCTTTGGTTATATTATTGACAATTAAATTTTAATTATCAAATTTTTCATTGGTCATTTCAAGAGATTTCTTCTAGGTGTTCTGACAACCCATTAAGTACTGAGGTAGTCACGAACATAATAATTATAGCAAGAAATCTGTAATTCAGACCCTTATTATTTTTAAATGCTGCCCCCCACTAACCGTTTTATTAAGCATCTATATTTTCTATTTGTATAATAGTTACTGATATGGAGGGCAATATCAGGATATACAGATTACCCAAGAGTGGTGGTACAGACCAGTGGAAATGATAATATCTTACTTCTTGCAAACTTCTAGGAATATCATTGGTTTAAAGTGATCACGTGGAAACCGTGTATATTCAATACACGGTTAGTAGTAGAGTTATCTCCCCTTTTTCTTTCAAATCAAAGATGACGTTGAACAAGACACCGGCGCGATTCGCCCTGACAACAGACGTATTAATTTTTTTTTAAATATTACAAGTGTGGACACAGAAATGTGCTGTCCCAAAGGCAAGTGTGGATGTCAATATTTCATATTATTAACTTATTAACTAATAAAAAAAACTAATCCTGGATTACTATTTTTGCTGTTCCTGTGTTTTTATTTCAAATTTTCATCATAGCCCCCCTCCCCCTCCCAAGGGATATACAATTGTATCATTGATAATAAATTAATAAATAATAAATTCAGATTTTCTATTTAAAATAAATCTCATTTACAAAACCACTGATATTTGTTCAATTTTTAACACTGATTTAAGCTTTAGTCGCAACAAATTTTTATTTTTCTCTTTAAACTGTCGAAACATAACATTTATTTAACTGTAAAATTCACAAATAAAATTCACCCCCCACACTTCCCTTTTTCTAGTTTAATCAATGATCAACAGTATTCCAGAATCAAACAAATTAATAAATATAACATAGATTTCTTTTACATGCATCTTTTTACCATGCAGAGTCTGTGTTTTAAATCGGTCATCCAATCGGGACGCTCATTATTCTTGTCCAAGATAAAAATTACCTGTGGGTGTTTCCCCACTTCAACTCGTAAATTTACATAGAAATCGGAGATATTTCGTCATAAAACTTCACACATGGTTTTGTCTATCATATTTCTTGAAGACAAACATAAAATTTTATTGCATTTATCAATATTTTATGAGTATCAACAGTTTTTTCAACACCATATCTGTTTCTCGATACAGCCGGCCGATTACAGTGACCTGTGACCCACTTTAGCACGTTCTGCCAGTTTTTTCTTAATAATGATGTTTAACAATAAAAAAATAATTGAGTAAGTTTGTCCCCAAATGTTGGTTCAATGACTTCTGTACTTCTAGACCCGCGACACATATGAATCACTTACACACAACACAAAAATTGCATATTTATTAGATTTGATGCAGTTACATCTAAATCCCTCATGCAAATGTAATCAGTAAGATATATTTGTTACACAGTGTGTTAGGTCACTAGCACACTGTGTAAATAATATTACCACCATCCAAGGGCAGTCTGTATATCCTGATATTGCCCACCATATCAGTAACCATTATATAAATATTTTTGGTTCATATATTATTTTTAAACAAATTATGGTAAAAGGTCAACAGACATATGTCGTACAATTTGCAAACTTTTACCTCTGTTTTTAGTGGGGTTTGTGTTACTCAGTACTTGGTTTTCTGTGTAATATAGTTTGTCTTTTTGTGCTTTTTCTTTTTGCCATTGTATAGTTTTTCCTTCGAATAAAGTCTTCTGATTATACCTTTGATATTTTAAAACTTTTCTTACACATATATGGCCTACAAAATGACAGACGTCCAAATGGCTTAACATTCTACATTGACAGGGCTTACATAATATTACAGTAATATGGCCCACAGTATTACATTTATACCACCTAAACTTAACATCCACATGACCTACAAAATGCATTCTAATGACCTACAAAATAACATCCACATTTCCTTTAAAAAAAAATAACACCCACTTACCTACAAAATAACATCCACATGACCTATTTAAAATGACATACACACGGCCTACAAAATACGTCTGTATGAGAGTGATTGTTGTTTAATGCCAATTCAGCAATTCTTAAGCTATATCATGGCGAGAACAAGTTAATTTTCAATGAGATGATATTGAGGTCCGCTTTGTACTAGACCAACACGCTGAGTTGGCTTTTTATAGTGCCAGCTCACTGAAACAACAGTCCGCGGGTAGACATGTCGCTCCACTCGGACACTTTATTCTGATTCCGAGACCAGTCTTTGCTCGTTCTCCTTAATGCTGCTTGCTTAGCGGAGAAACAACAAATGCCAATTTCATAGTCTTTGGTTTGACCCGACCGTGGCTCGAACCCACGATCTACAGCACTCGAGACGAGCAGGCTAACCACCGATGCTGTTATGTCTGTATCAGGGGTGGATACAGGGGGGGCGCGCACCCCTCCCCCTATAATTGGAAAAAATATGATTTTTTGACGTAAAATCGTGATTTTTCACACGAAATACCCCAAAATTTTTCGCGCCTCCCTCAGCTCGGCGCAATTTTTTTAAGTGCGCCCCCACCCCTAACATGATATCCTGGATCCGCCCCTGTGTATGTCTTATACAATTGTACAAAGATTGTTTACATAAAGACAACCACACGGCATACCCGATGACCTCCATTTTACCTAGTAAGTTACACCATCATGGCCTAAAAGATAAATGTTACACACACAAACAGTTATATCTAGATAAGGCCAACACAATTCCACCCATTTGATCTATTACACAGATAGCCTACAGTGAGTGATTAGTGTTTTAACACTAAATGAGCAGCTATATCATGGTGAGGACATGCTACATGATCATGTCCACTTTGTACTAGACCAGCATCCTTAGTTTGAGTTGTAACTGAAACGGCGATCCTGCTATAATTTTGTTTAGATGTAATAGTGTGAAACCTTCAGTTGTTGCGCTTAGAAAACAAAACAAATGCGATATTAACATATATTTTTTTTATTTTTGGCCATTGCATTCTGTCGGAGTAACTAACCCCTTTGATATCTTCAAACTTTTCTCAAAACAAATGTAATACATGTATCTATAAGAGAAAGCTTGACTAAGTACCGTTTGGTTGCTTTTCTTAGAAGAAAGAGGCACAGTCGTTGTCCTGACCGTATGGTAGCTGGATTAACAACTACCTATGCAATAGGTGACTATCATCGCTAATGCTGTGAGTTCGAATCCCTCTCGTGGCAAGGAGTACTCGATACAACATATGTGATAAAGTTTGTCTGACTTCCGGCGGGTCGTTGGTTTTCTTCAGGTGCTCTGATTACCTCCACCAATAAAACTGACCGCCACGATATAACTAAAATATTGTTGAAAGTGGTGTTAAAACACCATGACCCTAAAAGAAAGAAGAGATCAATAAGTGGCTTTCATTACCTCTGTATTAAGGAATGTGCCATATCAGAACACTTTGTTTTGTACGTAGAAAATTGTAGTCTTTCAATTATTGAGGACAACTTAGCATTACCGTCCGACATAACAAACAAAAACAAACTCATAGTTTCGTTGTTAGCGGGTAATGAGTGAGATCCTTCCGTCCTGTGGAAGTCATTTACTTGCCATGAATTTGTTATTTTTCTCACAACATATAGTCGCGCGTGTACAGGTGTCATACTCCGCATTTGCTCCAAAATAATTCCATTACATTTGTGTTATATTTTATCTTTTTCTTTGCGTTGTTTACTGGTGAAGGTTCTCAGGGCTCAAACTCACAGAGCTGCTGAGCGTGTCCCCGGAGGTAGATAGGGGAGAACTGTCGATGGGGGGTTAAGGTTACGATTATGGTGTTAAAAACCACTTTCAAAAATATTTCAGTTATATCGTGGCGGTCAGTTTTATTGGTGGAGAAAACCGCCGACCAGCCCCAAGTCACTGACAAACTTTATCACATAATGTTGTATCGAGTACACCTCGCCTAAGTGAGGTTCGAACTCACAACGTTAGTGGTAATAGACACTGATTGCATAGTTCAACTTCCGTACGATCACGACCACGACGGCTCCCACTTTCGATGGGAGGTTGGCAGGTTATAATACGGAAAGCCTGGTCGTGGACAATAATTGGGTAACGTGTTTTGGCAAGTGCCACACTCTGCACGCTAAAGACCTCTTTTTTTAGATTTCGGAAAAGGGTAGGCGTATTTTATTGTTGCTGCTACAAAATACTTTTTTTTTCGTCCCGACCCAACTCTCCATACCTTTTTTTTCGTCCCGACCCAACTCTCCATACTTTTTCAGCTGCAGTAAATTTTTCAATTCTATTTTTGAATTGTCCCAACAATGTGTTTTTTTCTTCATTTTACTGTGAATATGCATTAAGGAAATGCTAATAAAGACTATATAGTTGCTAGATCACACTAATATATACTATTTTATTAATTGTTTGACATCAAATATATGTGGTTTAGGGTTATGGTGTTTAACGCCACTTTTAACAATATTTCAGTTATATCGTGGGGGGTCAGTTTTATTGGTGGAGGAAACTAGAGTACCCGGAGAAAACCACCGACCAGTTGCAAGTAACTGACAAACTTTATCACATAATGTTGTATCGAGTACACCTCGCCATGGGTTCGAACTCACAACTTTAGTGGTGAAAGGCACTGATTGTACCAGATACATTTGTAGTTGTAAATCCAACTACTATAGATCATGACCACGATGGCCCCGCTATATATAGGATATCTACATAATATAGGTAATGCGGAACAAACCAATATTTTGACAAGTTATTTCTGAACCACTGTTATAACGACCTGGCCATATTCACAAGACTTAACACATACAGGTCAGTTAACATTACTTAGCAGCTTGTATTCATTGTTTTTATTTGTGTAACTAATAACAATTAGTGGATGATAAAATGAAAAACAAAAAATACCACAATGTCAGAACAATTTCAAAATACAATCGAAAAATCGTTGAAACAGAGATATTTGGGGAAAAACTTTCTCATTTATATTTTTGTTGAAATTGTTTAAAGATAAATAGGGTCCAACACCGGGAGAGGTGCAAGATCGTAAAATGTGTCCAGTTTGGGTTTTGACTAAGGATAAGTATACACTGTATATATTGAGGATGAGTGCACCCCCGGTTTTTAGTTGGTTTATTATGTTTAACGAATTGTTCAACACTATTTCAAGTGGTAAGGTTCCCAGACACATACTTTTTCTATGTCAGTCAGGAATGACCCCACCCACCCCCAGTAAATCTAGTAGTCATGATATAGCTGACATTTGCCACAAATGACCATAAACAAACATTCCCATCCCTATACCCGTTTAATAAAATGAATTCATAGCTTTATGATAAGAAAGTTTAAACACAATATACATATATAAACAAAAGGTTAAAAAAAATGCAAACCTACAAAATAATATCCATATTTCCTTTAAAAAAAATAACACCCACTTACCTACAAAATACATCCACATGACCTATATAAAATGACATACACACGGCCTACAAAATACGTCTATGAGTGAGTGATTGTTGTTTAATGCCAACTCAGCAATTGTTAAGCTATATCATGGCGAGAACAAGTTAATTTTCAATGAGATGATGATGAGGTCCGCTTTGTACTAGACCAACACGCTGAGTTGTATTTTTTTCATAGTGCTAGCTCACTGAAACAACAGTCCGCGGGTAGACATGTCGCTCCACTCGGACACATTATTCTGATTCCGAGACCAGTCTTTGCTCGTTCTCCTTAATGCTGCTTGCTTAGCGGAGAAACAACAAATACCAATTTCATAGTCTTTGGTTTGACCCGACCGTGGCTCGAACCCACGATCTACAGCACTAGGGACGTGCAGGTAACCACCGATGCGGTTACGTCTGTATGTCTTAAACAATAGTACAAAGATTGTTTACATAAAGACAACCACAAAAACTGGTTTGTCTGGTAACCAAAACAGAGGAGGATGTACATCTTCCTAAAATAAACAGTATTGTCTCGTTGCATATTTTGACAATTATTAAGGCCAAGGTACAGACTGCTGAACTTTATATTACTATTGTTCCCTCTTTTCAAGAACCGGGATTCATTTTTGTAAGGGTTGTCTCTCTCTAGAAAAGGTAATTCAATATAGCTATAACCAAGGATTTATATAGTACGGGAAATTCTTAATCTTATTATTTTTCGCCAAACCCGCAATATTTAAGCCTAGAGAAAATAATATATACTGATAAAGTTTGTCTGACTTGCGGCGGGTCGTTGGTTTTCTACAGGTACTCCGATTACCTCCAAAAAAGGTAACACAAAAATGCACTCACTTCCATCCAAGACATACTATCATCAAAATGGACAGTACAGTAGCAGGGTCAATGAATGCTAGTAGTTCACTGATTACTTGCTAGGAAGGTAGAATCTGTTGGAAAAAGAAAAAATTTCTTTGGACCAAAAAAAATAAAAAATCATAACTGATATTTCCAACATATTTCTTTCGTTCATAATGAATAAATGTTAGAGAATATCAAAGAAGCGACAATCAAAAATGGACATATATGGATTATAAACAGTGGCATGTGGTCTGGTATGTGTACTGTTTAAAGGAATATGTTGACAAATTACCCCAAGCATACAAGATAACCTAATCTGCCATGTACAATTGATACATTATAAAATGTCTGTCGTGAGTATTTCACTAACATAATGTGCGTGTATAAAAACATGTAATGAATACATAAATATCAAACTGTAAACTTGTTAAATACAAATTTAAGACGGATACCCATTTGATTGAAATTTACAGGTGGCCGTCGTGGTTGATCGTATGGTAGTTAGATTGATAACTACCTATGCAATCAGTGCCTAGAGCACCACTAACGTTGTGAGTTCGAATCCCGCACAGGGGAGGAGTAATCGATACAACATTATGCGATAAAGTGGCTTACGGCAGGTCGGTGGTTTTCTCCGGGTACTCCAGTTTCCTCTACCAATAAACCTGACCGCCACGATATAACTGAAATATTGTTGAAAGTTGCGTTAAATATCATTACCCGCACCCAGAAATTTACAGTTCTAAATAATGTAATTATTATCAAAACTAATGATGTTCTTCTATCGTATTTCTCATTTTTCTCCTTAAAAATTAAACTGAAAAAGGTTCCAGAATGTGAAATATAATATATCCAATGATAAGTACATATCTAATACGGTTAGGGTTATGGTGTATAACACCACTTTCAACAATATTTCAGCTATATAGTGGCGGCCAGTTTTATTGGTGGAGGAAACCAGTGTACCCGGAGAAAACCACAGACCTGTCGCAAGTCACTGACAAATTATATCATATAATGTTGTATCGAGTACACCTCGCCTGAGCGGGATTCGAATTCACTACGTTAGTGGTGATAGGCACTGATTGCATACATATAGGTAGTTATAAGTCCAACAATCAAACGATCCCGCGCAGTGCCGGATTTAGGACAAATGAGGCCCTGTGCTAGTTAAGTTATGAGGATTCTTACTTGG
Organism: Bathymodiolus brooksi; assembly: GCA_963680875.1. Classification (NCBI taxonomy): domain Eukaryota; kingdom Metazoa; phylum Mollusca; class Bivalvia; order Mytilida; family Modiolidae; genus Bathymodiolus; species Bathymodiolus brooksi. Next base: position 68,465,729 of record OY804587.1, read on the forward strand.
GCCTTGAATGTGGCACACTCCCATAGACTATCAACTATCATTTTGTCTGGAATCGCTCTGAAATAGAATGCTTTCAAAATTAAAATTGCACCACATAAACAAAAATCCATCGTAAAAAAAATGGCAAGAAGATGACCCCCTTCTCCCTGGCCAACGGGGACCTGTTCTTAAGCACACCTAAGCCCAGTGGTACATCCGGCACTGACCCCGCACACAATATTGAAAAAACTTGTTATGCCATTTGAAAGTTTAAACTCTAATGTTAATACCATGTTCATAAAAATGCACTAAAATAAACACACGGTTGTCGAAATGGTTTGAGTATCTCCTCGATGTAGGTGGTTCATGGTTCTTAATATTACTGTATGTGTAACAAACGATGTTAATTTATTTTTATTTGATAGAAAATATGGTCATGGCAACGAACAATGGTTTAAAGTGTTTGGTTATACAGTATACATCCATTTTGTTAGTTTATGGTTTTACCGGAGATCTCGTTAGTACAGATATACCAGTTGTCGTATTGAGAAGCATTTCAGATGAATACTTTGCCGTCCTTGGTAGGTATATATACAATACTTGTGCACTGTCGAAGCATATAGGTAATATGTGTATGAGGCTTAGAAACGGGGGGAAAGGCGAGGCTTCGCCGAGCCTTTTCCCGTGTTTCGCGCCGAATACACATATTTACCTATATGCTTCGACAGTGCACATGTATTGTATTTATCCTGCAATTTTAAATCGTAAATAAACGTTTACTGGACGATGATAAAAGTATTTGAAATAATTTTGTGTATGTATTTGAAAACAATATCCCCCGATGTGGGCGGAGCTTACATTTGTATGTTCTATTTATAACTGACCAATATCAAAAAAAATATTGGGGAGGTTATATTGGTCTATCCTGCAATGACAGCATTTATCGACCAATATAACCTATATATATAAACGTCGTTGTGCTAACATTTTAGACGTTTATTTATCATTTTTGTTTGTTTGCACAGTATCGTTAACACATGTTTCCGATCCGACATCCTGTAGGTTCATACGTCTGAAAAAGTTGCCAACGTATGAACCTACAGGATGTCGGATCGGAAACAAGTATTAACGATACTGTGCAAACAAACAAAAATGATAAATAAAAACTATAAGTCTACAAAAAGACTATGATTATAATCAAATCGACGGATATTTCGCTTGACCGACAAGCTGCATCAGCGTTAGATACGATAACGCAACCCTCATTCCGCTTGTGCTCCAGTTAGGGTTACAAATCGGTCCCATTCAACGTATGGGAGCAAATTAAAATTTTCGTTAAGTGAATATTTCAACTTTCTTTTTGCATATCTGGTCATAACTTATTATTCCCTACAATCTTTAAGTAATGGTGATACGAAATAAGTGTTACAATACCTGTTTCTACCTTCACGGTCGATTTCGTATTCGAAAATTCTTTCTTGTCCGCCATGACACCTTACTTAGACTCTCGCGATGGGTGGAGCCTATCCATATATGGATCTCAATGCCAAATATGGAAAACTTTTACTACGATTTTACGGCAATCGAATCCAAATAAGGATATCTCAAAAACGAGGCAAATGCACGTGAAATAGCAACTTGTAAACAAAATGTCGGACAGAAAGAAGATTTCATGCATTCAAATTTTCAGATGGATATACGTCTACCATGGATTGATGCAGCGTTTACTTAACACCTCAAGGTTTACCTAAATATATTTATCTTTCACCCCCGTTAATTTTTCCAACCACTTACAACGGAATTAGGACAAAAAACCGCCCGGTGTGAATCACTCCGGGCGCTGCTCCCATACGTTGAATGGGACCGATTCGTAACCTTCGCTGGGAGCAAAAGCGGACTGAGGGTTACGTTATCGTATCTACATCAGCGTCTATAATCTGATTTGATCAATTATCGTGACGTAAAAATCATAATCTTGAACTTTATATTATTCAAATATATATATGTACACTAATTTATGAACAATATGAAAACAATAAGAAAATGTAATGAAGAAATTTACCAACTAGTTAAGGATCAGGCACTGGTTAAAAAGTTAAAAACAAAGGATTTAGGCCTGTTTGTTTATGCCCTCCGGATGTAATGTTCGTAACTCGTTGATCCAAAAACTCTCTCTTTTTTGTCTTTGATTCTCTTTCCAACTTGGATCGTGGTCAATGATATAAATTTGGATCTACCAAAGTCATCCAATGAGTGCCCCGGCTACACAAAGTGTTGACTCACGGGCAAGAGCGTCTTTTTCGTAAGGTCACTTCTGTGTCAATTAATTCTTTTGTTGAATGGTTGGACACTTTCTCCTACGTATTGCGACCCGCAGAAGTGACAGTCAAGGAGTAATCTCGTTGAGATTAGGATTCCGAAGAAATTTTCTGTCTGTATCTTCATCCTAATCTCGTTTCAAGCCCTATCAGAGGTATTCTGGAAAATTAAAAAAATAATAAAATTTGACCCCCGGTGCATTCCGATGGATATTTTGGCATGAACGGATTGTGTCAGTTCAAGTGCAGGTAATATTTCATATTTAGACATATTTTCTAGTTCAAATCTGCAAAAATATTGATATTTCCTTACCTTTTACAGCGTATATCAGATAAAATAATCCACCATCCACTTCGAACTGTCCGCCATTTTAATTAGTGAACTCATGAACTACACCACGTGATCAAAATCGTCACATATTTTGTTACAGCATGTTTCTAGATTAAAGGTCAATGTCAAATTTATATATATGTCAAGTATATCCTTAATGGGCTGTTGATTGGTTTTAATCAAATATTTATAACAACATAAAAAAAAGTTCAAGCCGTGTATATTATATATGGTATTTTTAAATTATAATAAAATATTTGACATCGACATCTTGAATCTAGAAACAGCCTGTAACACAATCCGTGACGATTTTGATCACATGGTGTAGTTCATGAGTTCACTGAAATGGCGGACAGTTCGAAGTAGATTTTGGATTATTTTATCCGATATACGCTGTAAAAGGTAAGGAAATATCAATATTCTTGAAGATTTGAACTAGAAAATATGTCGAAATATGAAATCGTACATGCACTTGATCTGACACAATCCGTCCATGCCAAAATATCCATCGGAATGCACCGGGGGGTCAAATTTTAAATTTCCCGATTGCCCTTGATAGGGCTTCAAACGAGATTAGGATGAAGATACAGACAGAAAATTTTTTCGGAATCCTAATCTCAACGAGATTAGTCAAGGAGGTAAACCACTTTATGGGGTTTTGCAATTGACATTGCAAAATATCTTATACTCCTTTCCTGTCGTCTTGCTATGGAACACTTGTGTGCGTGTTGCAATTGGAGACAGCACTTGCAACGCTTGTCACCACATGGTTTACACTGGCCGACCGTCGATGAAGGTCTAGATACCGCAGCTCTGACCAGTGTATCCTTAATGCTTTTAGGTCGCCGGAACGCTACAACGGGTGGTTCAGGGAACAACTTGGCCAGCGCTTCACTTTTTTCAATTTCTTTCCAATGATGACGGACAATGCCTGAAATTTTCTCTAAAGAGGGATGTAAGTGAGAACAAGGGGAACCCGTTTGTTGATCTTTATTTCTTTGTACTCCAGGAGGTCATTTCTGTTAATTTCACTGGCCTTTGAAAACTCACTCCCTATAACCTTGTCATTATATCTCCGTCTCTTCAAATGATGGCGCAAATCTCTTAGTCTTTGTTTGGTGGTTTCAACATTGGAGGGGTAAGTAGTTCCTGTCCCACCAGTAGGACCTGTCGTGGTACTGTTAAATGACACGAACATCATTTGATATGGTAATCGTGTTGGATACCGGGATACGCAAATAAATACAAATAGCATAAATAAAACATTAACCCCCTACAACACAAATGGGAGTAAAGACAACATGATCATCGTTTTTAACGCGGAAAGCGTAACAGACATTGCAACATCACTGTATCGTTTTCAAAATCGGTCAAACGTGACCATCGATTACACTGATCAGTTTCTACGTTTTACAGAAACATATGAATCCCGGGCCCTCCCACATGCAACTGACTTGAAAAACATACCGGTTGGAAGTTTTTAGTAGTGCACATTGATTACACAACATTTCAAGTAAAGACGAAATGTGCGAATATCATAAGTTAATAGAGATCCATTAGAGCGGACCTCTGTGTTCAATCTGATTAAAATCACACGCTTCACTGATTTTTTCCGTAGGAGATCTGAAGAAATCCCATTAAGAGATGCGAGTGACCTTTTTTCATGACCTTTACCTTCCAATGAAAATGGCTCTTAGGTGACTATTAAAGCACGCGTTATTATTTAAAATCAAACTGCTTTGGTTGCTATGAGCAATCCGATTGGTTAAAAAAAAGTCATAACCCGTATGCTAATATCATTCAATATTCATGTCATAGGGGTGTCAATTAATTCTTTTGTTGAATGGTTGGACACTTTCTCCTACGTATTGCGACCCGCAGAAGTGACAGTCAAGGAGTAATCTCGTTGAGATTAGGATTCCGAAGAAATTTTCTGTCTGTATCTTCATCCTAATCTCGTTTCAAGCCCTATCAGAGGTATTCTGGAAAATTAAAAAAATAATAAAATTTGACCCCCGGTGCATTCCGATGGATATTTTGGCATGAACGGATTGTGTCAGATCAAGTGCAGGTAATATTTCATATTTAGACATATTTTCTAGTTCAAATCTGCAAAAATATTGACATTTCCTTACCTTTTACAGCGTATATCAGATAAAATAATCCATGACGATTTTGATTACCACTAAAAATTTTAAACTGAAAAATGTTCCAGAATGAGAAATATAATATATCCAATGATAAGTACATATCTAATACGGTTAGGGTTATGGTGTATAACACCACTTTCAACAATATTTCAGCTATATAGTGGCGGCCAGTTTTATTGGTGGAGGAAATCGGTGTATCCGGAGAAAACCACCGACCTGTCGCAAGTCACTGACAAATTGTATCATATAATGTTGTATCGAGTACACCTCGCCTGAGCGGGATTCGAACTCACTACGTTAGTGGTGATAGGCACTCAAACGATCACGACGACACCGCACAGTGCCGGATTTAGGACAAATGAGGCCCTGTGCTAGTTAAGCTATGAGGATCCTTACTTGGGCCCTGAATGTGGCACACTCCCATAGACTATCATCTCTATCATTTTGTCTGGAATCGCTCAGATATAGAATGCTTTCAAATTTAAAATTGCACCACATAAACAAAAATCCATCGTAAATAAAATTGTTTTGGTTTAATTTTCAGACGTATATATATATATATATAAACGTATGAACCTACGGGATGTCGGATCGGAAACAAGTGTTATAACGATTCTGTGCAAACAAACAAAAATGATAAATACACGTCTAAAATGCAGCACAACATCAAAAAATATGTTAAAATATAACAAAAATAACTATAAGTCTACAAAAAGACTATAATTATAATCAAATTGACGGATATTTCGCTTGAACGACAAGCTTCATCAGCGTCTGTAATCTGATCTGATCAATTATCGTGACGTAAAAATCATAATCTTGAACTTTATATTATTCAAATATATATACGTACACTAATTTATAAACAATATGAAAAAAAAAAAATGTAATGATGAAATTTGCCAACTAGCTAAGGACCAGGCACTGGTTAAAAAGTTAAAAAAAACCAAAAGATTTAGGCCTGTTTGTGTATGCCCTCCAGATGTAATGTTCGTAACTCGCGGATCCAAATCTCTTTTTTATTTTTGATTCTCTTTCCAACTTGGATTGTGGTCAATGATATAAATTTTGGATCTACCAAAGTCATCCAATGAGTGTCCCGGCGACACAATGTGTTGACTCGCGGGCAAGAGCGTCTTTTTCGTAAGGTCACTTCTGTGTCGACTCATTCTCTTGTTGAATGGTTGGACACTTTCTCCTACGTATTGCGACCCGCAGACGTGACAGTCAAGGGGTAATCTCGTTGAGAGTAGGATTCCGAAGGAATTTTCTGTCTGTATCTTCATACTAATCTCGTTTCAAGCCCTATCAGAGGTATTCTGGAAATTAAAAAAATAATAAAATTTGACCCCCGGTGCATTCCGATGGATATTTTGGCATGAACGAATTGTGTCAGATCAAGTGCAGGTAAGATTTCATATTTTCTAGTTCAAATCTGCAAAAATATTGATATTTCCTTACCTTTTACAGCGTATATCAGATAAAATAATCCAACATCCACTTCGAACTGTCCGCCATTTTAGTGAACTCATGAACTACGCCACGTGATCAAAATCGTCACATGTTTTGCTACAGCAAGTTTCTAGATTAAAGGTCGATGTCAAATTGATATATATGCAAGTATATCCTTAATGGGCTGTTGATTGGTTTTAATAAAAATATTTATAACAACATAAAAAAAAGTTCAAGCAGTGTATATTATATATGGTATTTTTAAATTATAATAAAATGTTTGACATCGACATCTTGAATCTAGAAACAGGCTGTAACAAAATCCGTGACGATGTTGATCACGTGGTGTAGTTCATGAGTTCACTAAAATGGCGGACAGTTCGAAGTGGATTTTGGATTATTTTATCGGATATACGCTGTAAAAGGTAAGGAAATATCAAAATATTTGCAGATTTGAACTAGAAAATATGTCTATTTATGAAATCTTACATGCACTTGATCTGACACAATCCGTCCATGCCAAAATATCCATCGGAATGCACCGGGGGGTCACAATTTAAATTTCCAGAATACCCTTGATAGGACTTGAAACGAGATTAGGATGAAGATACAGACAGAAAATTTCTTCGAAATCCTAATCTCAACGAGATTACTCAAGGAAGTAAAAGATCTTGTACTCCTTTCCTGGCTTCTTGCTATGGAACACTTGTGCGTGTTGCAATTGGAGACAGCACTTGCAACGCTTGTCACCACATGATTTACACTGGCCGACCGCCGATGAAGGTCTAGATACCGCAGCTCTGACCAGTGTATCCTTAATGCTTTTAGGTCGCCGGAACACTACAACGGGTGGTTCAGGAAACAACTTGGCCAGCGTTTCACGTTTTTCAATTTCTTTCCAATGATGACGGACAATGCCTAAATAGGGATGGTAAGTGAGAACAAGGGGAACCCGTTTGTTGATCTTTTTTTCTTTGTACTCCAGGTCATTTCTGCTAATTTCACTGGCCTTTGAAAACTCTCTCTATAATCGTGTCATTATATCCCCGTCTCTTCAAATGATGGCGTAAATCTGTCTTTGCTTGGTGGTTTCAACAGTGGAGGGGTAAGTAGTACCTGTCCCACCAGTAGGACCTGTCGTGGTATTGTTAAATGACACGAACATCATTTGATATGGTAATCGTGTTTGATACCGGGATACGTAAATAAATACAAATAACATAAATAAAACATTAACCCCCAACAACACAAATGGGAGTAGACAACCTGATCTTCGTTTTTAACACGGAAAGCGTAACAGACATTGCATTTACAAAATCGGTGTTTAAATTCGGTCAAACGTGACCATCGATTACACTGATCAGATTCTACGATTTACAGAAACATGAATCACGTGTCCTCCCACATGCCACTGACTTGAAAAACATACCAATTGGAAGTTTTTAGTAGTGCACATTGATTACACAACATTTCAAGGACGAAATGTGCGAATATCATAAGCTAATAGAGATCCATTAGGGCGGACCTGTGTTCAATCTGATTAAAATCACACGCTTCACTGATTTGTTCCCTGTGAGATCTGAAGAAATCCCATTACGAGTGATCCTTTTTCATGACCTTTACCTTCCAATGATAATGGCTCTTAGGTGACCATTGAAGCGCACGTATTATTTAAAATCAAACTGCTTTGGTTGCTATGAGCAATCCGATTGGCTAAAAAAACGTCATAACCCGTATGCTCATATCATTCAATATTCATGTCATAGGGGTCACTTGTCTCGACATATTAGTAAAGGAGAGAAAAGCGATAGATATGATTTTAATCAGATTAATCTGCGAGTTATACCGGAAGGCAAAGATCAAGGCATACGTCTCTCATATTTGTGTAACCGATTTTAGATGACTAAGCAGGTTGTATGCAACCATTGTCGCCAATTGTGACTACGAACAGTTAGGAAACGTATGTTCAATTAAAGGCTACGACGTCCATACTTTGGTCCAGAACTTACACCCAGACGTCATTAGTGTCGATTGAAATATTTACGAGAATATACATTAAATTGGTTTCACTTGGCTAACTTTAGAATTTGGTTTTGTGTTTATGAGTTTATGGTGTTTAATGCCACTTTCAACAATATTTCAGCTATATAATGGCGGTCAGCTTTATTGAAATACCAGTAGAAAACCACAGACCCGCCGCAAGTCGCTCACAAACTTTTTCACATAATGTTGTATCGAGTACACCTCGCCTGTGCTGGATTAGAATTCACAACGTCGGTGGTGATGTACACTGATTGCATAGGTAGTTGTAAATCCAACTACTATACGATCATGACCACGAAGCCCCTGACAAATATATACTTATGGACATAGGTTTTATTGGAGTATGTAAATGGCCCATCAGTTGGGAGGTTAATCAAATTATGTCTCACAATTGCACGCAAATCGAGTACATGCATCTATTGTATATGGTTTTTTTTTACTTACTTGTAGCTGCGGTGTGCTTGATTTTCCTTTCTGCTCTGACAAAAAAGAATTCAAAATAAATAAAATTGGTATTAAGACGTTCGTATTTGATGAATGGAACATTTAGCCTAGACTGAAGTAACCACAACAAAAAAGTATACGGTCGTTCGTGTGTAACTATTCTTTCATTGAAATGTATTAATTAATGAATAAACGTGATCTCTGAAGAAAAAAAGGAACATAGTGCACTGTCATAGATGAGAAGCTTAATATTGATATTCAACCGCATCGGTGGTGTAATGGTTAGCGTGCTCACAACGAGTAAATCATGGGTTCGAGTCCCGATCATGTGAAACGAAAGATTATAAAATTGATATTTGTTGCTTCTCCATTAAGCACGCAGTATTGAGGAGAAAGAGCAAACTGCGGCAACAAGTCTATCCACAGACTGTTGTTTCAGTGAGCTAGCAGTATAAAAATCCAACAAGCGTGTTGGTCTAGTACAAAGCGGGCCTCATTATCATGTCATTGAAAATTAACTTGTTCTCGTCATGATATAGCTGAAAATTGCCTGAGATGATGCTAAACAACCCCTCATTTAAATGATGTTGACATTCATGTGTATTCGAAGGTAAATGACGTCTTCTCTATATTCGTATGAGGTAGATTTCATACATGGACTACTCCCGCAGGGAAAAGTGATGAAAATACTCAATCCTTAATTCCATCATCCGCTATTTAGATGACGTCGACACTTTAAATAATGCACGGATTTGGTTGATTGATTGATTTTTGGTGTTTAACGCCACTTTAAGCTATATCATGGCGACCAGTTTTGGTGGTGGAAAATGCCGGAATACCCGGAGAGAACCACCGACCATGGGCAAGCAACTGGTAAACTTGTGGCTGCGAGTCGAATGCGCCCTTTTTTGCAATTTACAAAGCCGGGCGCGAAACCACGCCGTATTAGTGATAGGCTTGTATGAGTTGTTAGGTAATCCAACTACCTAACTCATTGAGCTACCCGGATTTGGAGATATTCTAGATGGTATATATCCCAATATGATGTCCACTTTGTACTAGACCGACACGCTTATAATCTTCTGTCGTTAAAACAATATGTTCAAATTGAAAATTGGCTGAAAGTAAACAACTTTTCAAGAGACGATTATTTATTTAAGAAATATTTGAAATTTTTGAATAGGTTATACCATATAACCTGGTTTGGGGCAGTTTACGCTTAATAAATCGCGAAGCGGTTTATGAAAATCGTAAATTGTTCCAAAACCAGGTTATACAAAAATTTCAAATATTCCTTATAATTTAATTCTTACAACCCAATTTAACGATTCCTCGATTTTAATTAAGATTATTTCATGTGACTATTTAAATCTGTCGTTGGCGAATGAATACGTTGGTGACGTCACAATACCAACCCAGATTTTCCAGTATAACAAAAAATTTCTCCAGGCGGATCAGCCAATCAGATTTCAGTATTCAAATCAAATTAAATTATGTGGTTGTATCATAATAAAACAATATGCATAGAAGCGAATGGTGATATCCATTTGAGGGAAACGCGATGACATAAACAAAAATATAGATTTATGTGGTTCATAACTGTCTCGTTATATGCCTTGATAGTGAAAATACGTAGATAATAAATTTACATTGACTGAGGTATTTCAAATTCCTGTGGTTCAACCCTTCTCATAATTTGTCAACAACCAAGAACACCGTGATTTCCAAATATGGGTATTGAAGGGGAAGAGCTTAGTAAGACGGGCAAGATCAATAAATCATCTTTTGCCACCGTCGTCTTCAACATAATAAACAGTTCCCAAACCATATTAGGGCCCGGGTGGCTCAATGGGTTAGGTAGTTAGATTATCTAACAACTCGTAAATGCCTATCACCAATACGGCGTGGGTTCGCGCACGGCTTTGTAAATTACAAAAAGGGTGCACTTGACTCGCAGCCGCAAGTGATAAAGTTTACCAGTTGCTTGCCCATGGTCGGTGGTTCTCTCTGGCTTCTTCCACTACTAAAACTGGTCGCCATGATATAGCTTAAATATTGCTAAAAGTGGCGTTAAAACAAAAAAAAAACAAAAACCATATTAATGTTCATCACACTGTCTCAAAGTCAACATGTAATACGTCTTTTAGATCGGCAGAAACATTTTATTTCTTCGACCCGTTAATCGATGCAGCAACGTTTCCATGGATGCAACATCATGACGTATGCTTTTAAAGGGGAACAACTCGTAAACGCAGAAAAAAGTGAAACAGCCTTAACATACCAGAGTTTCTGTAATAATCTTCATCAAGTACGCTCGTAATCAACAAACTGGAAAGTCAAATATATAGATTAATCCTTGTGAGCAAGGAAACCACATAGTTAAATGACTGTGTATAGCTCCTAATTGAAAGCGTGTTGTAGATTCTCAGTTATTTCACATTTCCCGGTTTTCATAGATAATTTTGATCTCCTTGATAGTTGCTACATACAGGACGGAAAACGTTTCCATGGTACCCTATGAACTTTCGTCTGTTTGTTGCATACTTAAATATTTTTTTTATTTCCTGGAAAGAAAAACAGCAAACTTTCGAAATCAAAAATAGGAAATTATCAATTAATATAATAAAGTAGTCAAATTTAAATAAACCCCCGAAACACTTCTAATACTTATAGCTTAATATAAAGGTGTCAAACCACTAATTCACCAATCAGAGCTTAGATCATATACGAAAGTAGTCCCTTTTCAAGAAAAAAATTCCTTTCACTTTGTAGCATTGTGAAAACTACTGAATGGAATGGACTAATTAAAATTGATAATTGAAGTTAAATATATAGGGATTATTTTGAGCCCAAATGTGATGGACTTAGTTGTATTTTAATACCTCTATGGATGATTTTATTCATAACCTATAAATACTGAGTTTCTTGGGGATGACCGAGCTATTTTTAGAGTAAGTGTTTTCCGTAGCACGGCATTTCACTGAAATTTTTGAAACATACCCTGATATTTTGACAGAACGTAGAGGAATCATGTTGGTTTCAGAAAATATATGGTCTTGGAAAGGTTAAACTTAAGATAAAATGGCCAGGTAGGCTCGAAAAAACACAAATTTAGTAGAAAATCTTAAAGAAATTAATTAGTGGTTTCACACCTAAATTGAGGCATGAAACATATTTTCGAATGAAATCATAGAAAAACGTATATTGTGGGTGTAGCTATATTTATCGATGTACAATACGGGATAAACCGAGAAAAACCTCCAAAAAGTATATACGTGTATATATATATATATATATAAACGTCTAGAAGCAAGTGACAACCATACAATATATCTGTCCCACTGAATCTCAAAGTTACTTTAAAGGATACTAGGTTAATACTAAATATTATATACGTCTGAAAATTAAACCAAACAGTGTTAGAATTAGATTTTAGAGCTGTCAAATTTTTGTTCTTCCCTCGACGGGATTTGAACCCACACCATTGTTACACTGCAGCACCATTCGCTTAGCCTTACGTCCAGCGCCCTAGACCACTCGACTGGAGTGGATGTAGTCGAGTGGTCTAGGGCGCTGGACGTAAGGCTAAGCGAATGGTGCTGCAGTGTAACAATGGTGTGGGTTCAAATCCCGTCGAGGGAAGAACAAAAATTTGACAGCTCTAAAATCTAATTCTAACACTGTTTGGTTTAATTTTCAGACGTATATATATATATATATATATATGTAAGACTCAGATCCGTGTCCTCTCCTTCAAATCTGTGTCTTCCAACAAATCCATGTCCTGTAAAATTACTGTACCCCCAAATCCGTGTCCTTACACCACGCATATCTGTGGTGTCCTTTGGAATCGCTTCTCACTCAAATCGATTTTCCCTCAGATCTGTGTCCTTCACTTTGGCAGAAAAATGACGTCATAATAATTGACAGGGGTGCGTTCAACATAGTAGCTGCTAGGTTGAGCTACGTAGAAAAATCCTATTGGACAGAAAGCTAGTCTTGCCGCTACATAGCTCTCGCTAGCTTAAACAATTTCTGCTAGCTTTTGAATCCAAGATGGCGGCTAAAACTAAATGAAATAATATAATTGGTTGATAAAACCCGTAAAAAGACTGCTAAAACGCAATAATTATTCGAATTGGCGCCATATTTGCTAGCACTGCTACGTAGCTAATCGTTCAATAACCGTTATTGCTATTTTACCTAGCAGCTAGGCTAGCTGCTACGATATTGAACGCAACCCAGTTGAAAACGTCATTTGGAAAGATGGCGAAACCGGACAGTATACCCGATGCCGGCTATGTTTTCGCAGCAAAAAGAAGAAAAGGGATAAGTAAAGATCCGAACCCGGACTCGTTTTTGATCGATATACCTTTCCTTATACAAAGAAGAAAATCCAAATTGGGAGCCAAGAAAATTTAGATGAGCTGCATGTCGCATACAGTGAGAAATCTGTTAAAAAATTTCTCAGTTGGTACTTTTACGAGACTGAATCCAAATGTTTGTACAGAAAGTCGCAGGATCTAAATGCTAATCATAGAAAATGTTTGAGCAAAGAAAGTTTGATTGAAATTATTAAAGAAAATCACAAGAAAGACCACCGTAAATCGGAGGGCCATTTATGAGTCTGAGGACCTCAGTCTTTCCGGTAGTTCGGGAGAACATACAGATTATATTCAAGTTGCACGTAAGTTGTGAAAGTTGTACTAATGCCGTGTAAATTCTAAAGACCACTGTCCAACGCCGCCCAATACATGCAACATACCCAAATAGCCGCTGGCAAATAGATCTCAAGACATTGCCACCAGTTAGAGGCTTTGGTTACATCTGCAACATCGTAGATTGCTACTCACGGTTTGCTTTTGGTGGACCACTGAAGGGCAAACACGCAAAGGACGTCGCTGATCTATTGCTTAAGTTCATTTATTTGATTGGTTCACCGCGCATACTGCAGAATGACAATGGTAAAGAGTTTACTAACTCTCTTTCGCAAGTAGTTGAAGATTTAAAAACCAAGCAAATCCATGGACGACCCTATCATCCTCAGAGTCAAGGCCGCGTTGAACGATTCAATAGAACTTTGACAGAGTATTTCAGGAGAGAAATGTCGCTTGAAAAGAACTGGCCCTCAAAACTGCAAAAATTCTACTACAATTATAACAGTGTTCATAAAAGTACAAGACAGCTTACCAACTGTTCTTTAAAAGACCTAATTTTGCTCCACCGACCGAAAGTCAGGTAAGTTTTTTTTTCGTTATTCACTAGTTTATTTTTCTTTAAAAAAAAAGTCAATACAAAATTGATTTTAAGAAAATAAAAATTATATACAAGACATTCCGCGATCCTTACAACTATTGTGGCTCAAGTTGCAACAAGTCCTATCTAAAGAACTGGGTTCCCTAAAGTAAAAGAATGTAGGTTATTGCGTTTTCGATCCACCGACCGAAAATCAGTTCAATAACTCTAGACTTCATTATTTGATTTAACTGTTAAATTTAGATATCTTTTTTGATTAGGTTTTATGTATTCAATTTTGAAAAAATGCAAAAGATATTCGAAAAAAATTAAATGATCTTCTATTCTGTAAAAATGCGCAAAAAAAATCGCTCATTAATTTATTCATTTTTCCGTCAAGGGTCCTCTACAACTTTCAGTAAAAAAAATTGACTTGTGACTCACTCAACAATTTTTTTGTGTGCTTTTTAAAAAGAAATGTTTATGGTATAGCTGTTGATTACGAAGACTCGATCAATTTGTAACCTGGATGCACAGGTTGGGAAAGAATTTGAAAACTTCTTCATTTTATTGGCCACTTGCTGTTCGATATGGAAAACGTATTACGAATAATTCCAGACCCAAAACTAGTGGGATAGAAGTATTATGTTGATAGTGAGTTTTGGGCACTAACTCTGCAAAATCCACTAGAGAAATAACAACTTTATGGCCATTATAGTGTCCAGTCCTTCTCTTAATATATTTAAGACAAGACTGAACTCTGGTACAAAAGCCTCGCCTAAACATTTTCATATAGGTGACAGAAAAGAAAATATCATACACTGTCAGATGAGGCATGATGCTAGCAATCTAAATCTACATTTGCAGCAACATCACTTATCTGACAGACCATCTTGCCCACATTGCAATGATCCCTGTGAAAGCCCCTCCCATTATTTTATGCACTGCCCTTTATATAATATTCATAGGCAACAACTTGTTGATTCCTTTAATAAATTTAACATAGAATTTACTATTCAAACCATTCTTTATGGAAGTGAAACCTCTGATTATAATCAGAATGTAAAACTTTTTCGTGCAGTACATTCCTTTATTAAGCGGAGCAAGCGATTTGATAATAATATAGTAATATAAATTTAATTTTTTAAACATTTTAAACTATAACAGTATTCTCACATATGATGGACCATGATTGCAAATATCGGTACTATTCCTCTCACATGACTAAATTAAATTAACTTATTGATATTCTATTTATAATTTATTTTGTTTTATAAATATATACATGTATATATAATGTCATAAATCTCATATTTACACTATGATTACCTACTGCGTGCTAATAAAAAAATTCTGAAATGAATTAAGTATTTAAATTAAATTGAGAGGTAATAAATCTAGCAACATCGTACACTGGTAACACTTTTAGATAGTAGATCTCATATCAGCCAAATTGTCGATAAAATCTAATCAATGTTAATTACTTATCAATAACTGAATATATGAGATTTCTATTTCCCTTTGAGTGTGAAATTCTATATTGTGTATTGTAAATATTAACTGCATGCATTATTGATTGTTGCTGTTGCCTTGTGTATGGAGATGATTTATATAGGCTATTGTCTGCTATCCAATCCATTTCATTTAGTTATGAATAAAATATGTTTAAAATGAAAAATTATAGTGTCATTTATGTTACGGTTACCAAAATGTCAATATTGCTACCCAAATAGATTATATTTAATTCACATGAATACAACATCACCAAGAGTCAGGTATAGACTAGAAATCAATTCAAGAAAGAAAATTGGAGCAACATTGTCCAATTTAGAATAACTTTGAATTTTCAAAAAGAAATTACAATACAGAAATGTCCGTTGTGTTACCAAATAATCCTTACTATTACGATTTTCAACAACTCCTTTCCAATGGCGACTCATTCATATGAGATGGTGAATCATAGGAAGATTCCATACGGATTCATCCTCCGAACCATCAAGATTTCCATGTCTAGTGTGGACATGGACCTTGAACATTTTTCCATGTCCCTGTGGAGAACCTCTGGAGTATTGAGTTTTTGAAGATTTGTTGTTAACATTTATTTTGTTTAGTTGAATGTAGAAGAAATTGAAATTATAGCTTTATTTGAAGTGGTGGCTGTCTGAGAAGAACTTGATGCTTTGGATGATGGAGTTATAATGTTGTCTTATAGTTTTAGTCAGTCGAGTTGGTTTTTCCGTGTCTTCAATCCATGTAAACATTGCTTGAGCTTCAACTGAACTGAACACACGTTTAGCGACTCTGGCATATGATTTTTGCACAGGTGAATCAGACGAATCTGACCGCCTCAGGGTATGAGATATTTTTTTCCGGATTTCCTTCTCTTTCATGAAATGTTGACAATCTTTGGATGAAGCCATGTGAGGTTGATCATAATTGGAGCACTTCTGATTGTTATTACAATCGAAGCCCTCGTGGTCTTCCTCTCCACACTTAAAACATTTCAGTTTCCCTTTACACTGGCCTTTACTATGTCCGAATTGTTGAAACTTAAAGCATCGTATTAGATTCGGGATATATGGACTGAATTTAACATTGTAAAGGCCCATGCGGATAGATGATAATATAGTGGGAAAATCAAATGTAATAAGGAAAGTGTTTAATTTTACTGCCTGTCCTTTTCTTTTCGATATAAATTGTTTGACATGAATAACATCCTGATGTGCTAGTTCTTCAAAAGGTGATAATTTGGTGAGTGGTATACCACCTTCACTACCTTTTAAAACTATTCCTTGAATATGATATTTCAAAATGTTTGCATAGGTTAAAGTTGAAGTCCCAAATGAATTCAAGTTACTGAGTTGTCTTCCCTAGCTTTAATGTCACTGTTGATTTTTAATTGGTTTATTTGTATATTTCAGGTGTTTTTGGTTTGTTGATTTTACCAGGTAGAAATGTTAAGATGGTCTTTTGGAGATATGCAGTTTATTGAAATTGTCTGAAACTTCAATGTTTTCTTCATATTCGAAGCTGTTGTCTCGGAGTGTGGGAGAATGCGTCAGGAAAGGTGTCCAGCTAGAGCTAAGACCTTTGGGAAAGAACTAATTTCGCCGATAAATAACCACACCCATGGACTAGACCCAACACGCAAAGATGTCATCCAGGTTACCTCAGCTATTAAACGTAGAGTAACAGAAACACGAGAGCCAACACAACAAATAATCAGTACTGCTGTATCCAATGTGTCAGTCTACTGCATCACAACTACCAGTCTTTAGACACATAAGACGTGCAGTTAGACGCCATAAAAAGAATACACTACAAATACCACCATCTGTAGAGACCATGGCAATCTCACAACAATATCAGGTCACACATATTTAAAACCTGTGTGGAAGAACTAATTTCGGAGATAAATGAGTATAGCCATGGACCAGACCCAACACGCAAAGATGTCATCCATGCTACCTCGCTATTAAACGTAGAGCAACAGAAACACGAGAACCAACACAACAAATAATCAGTACTGCTGTATCCAATGTGTCAGAGTCTACTGCATCACAACTACCAGCCATTAGACACATACGACGTGCAGTTAGACGCCATAAAAAGAATACACTACAAATTCCACCATCTCTAGAGACCATGACAATCTCACAACAATACCAGGTCACACATAGTGATGAGCCTTTCCTTCTATATGACAGTGGTATATACAAACCTAATCGTATACCGATCTACTCCATTGCAACTATACTAGTCACTGGTTTGCTGACGGTACATTTAAAGTTGCTGTGTAACTATTCTACCATCCATGTTTTGGTAGATAACAACATTATGTCATGTGTATATGCTTTGCTACCAAATAAGACTGAAGACACGTACTTCGAGATGTTCCAGCAATTTCTGCAATTAAAGCCAACACTTCATACCATATCCTTGACGGTATATTTCGAGGTAGCCTCACGGAGTGCAGTCCTATGAGCATTTCCCGATAGTGATGCCAAGTGCTGTTTTTCCACCTAGCAGAGTATGTTTCCGTAAAGTCCAGGCAAATGGTCTTCAGCAGAAGTACATTGACAATGAACAGTTCAATCCTGACATCAAGATGACTTCTGTTCTTGTTCCAGACAATGCAGTCGAAGAAGCCTTTTAAAGTCTGGCAAAAAACATCAATGCCGATGCCCAGCATATTCTTGACTACTCCGACGATCCATTTATTACCCGTCCTGGTAGGCGCACCTGACGAGGTCCTGTCTTAAGCCTTCATACTTGGAATATGTATGACCGTACTGTACAAGAGCTTCCGCGCACCAAGAACAAAGAAAGCTCGCACCGTGGATGTCAATCAATCATTGGTGGTTATGATCCAAACATCTTGAAATTCTTAGACATTCTAAAGAAACATCAAGCTGTTCTACAAGTGGCGATGAACCAGATATGGAAAAATTAGGAAATTGTTCAACGCCGTAAATACAGACATATTCTACACATTGTTGAAAACTACAACAACCGTCATGTTATAGACCATCTTCGTGATATTGCCTATAACGTTCACATGTGAAGTTATAGACTTTGATATCTTATGTGCTTAGATCTTACAGATAATGTGCTTCTATGAACTATACACTCAGTTTAACTGTCTTATAATTTTGTCATATTTTAAATGTATTGTTATCTCATAGTCGATTTGGGGAAAAAGTACTAAAACAATGTTCTGCTATAAATAGCCGTACATCTACTGTGATTCTAAACACGTGTGCAAAGACACAAAGATAAAAAATATGGTTGTAGTATACAAAGACACAAGGAATTAAAATATAGAGGTAACACACAAAGAACATTTTCCGAAGAAAATCAGAACAGATTAATAAATCAGTGTAAAACTTCAATATCAAGTTCAGCTTTAAGGGATAGAATCAGACGAGGTAAACATGGTGTCACTGTGTAGTCAATCAAAAGTCGGCTTTGATAATATTTCCTAACAAACAAAACAGACCGGCAGTCTCGTATGCATCGGCAAGACAGATTATGTTCCTCTATATACAGTGTTTGCCAGATGGTACATACCCTTCTCACACGTCATTGTATCGACGGTGCTACTCATTTCAAGGAATGTGTCCAGTCCTTCCGTTTCACAGTCATTTTCACCCAAGTTTACTATATTCAAAATGTGTATGTTGCCAGTATTTTTCCTTAAAAAACTGACGAAGAATAAGATTTCCGATGTTATTTTTCACAAAGGCCAATATACAAGCAAAATAATCAATAAAATTGCCTTCCTACTATACTGGTTAATTTTTCTTTTTTCAATTTTCATCGCCAAAAAATTTATGTAATTGCTATGCCGTCAACAAAATTTTACTTTCTTACGTGTCCATGTGTTACAATGACGTCGATATAGGAACTCAAAAATGTTTAGATGGCTAGAAATTATACAAAATAATTCAACTCAAATTAAATAACAATTATAATTTGCATTAAACTAAACTAATTGTCACGTTGAGTATCGTCCATTCTTTGTTTCCTACCATACTGTTATCTATGAACATACATAATACGAATAAAAGCGTTTAATCTGTATCTAGGGGCGACACTTTGCTCCAATCATACCATTTTGTTAAAATCCTAATATCATTCGACTTTTTTTTAAAGTGCAAAGCAAGAAATACTTATGAATTCAGAATTTACATTTGTATAAAAAGCTCGTTTCCTTCGTGACGTCTATATTTCAAGACACATATATTTCAAAACAGTTATATTCTATATTTTCTGGATATCTATTAAACAACTATGATAAAATGATAAGATAATCTGAAACAATCGATCAATTTTTATTTGAATGCCATATCTGATTATATCTGTTTCCTGCGATTCCGTTTCCTTCGTTACCAAAGCAATTCTTAGATCGATCAGAACATATTTCCGTGTCAAATTAAACAAGTCACCTGTTCCGGGTTAGATATCAAAGCGTGCAGATATCTAACTGTTTTGCAGATGCTGCATATTCACATTGGATTGTGAAATTTCGACATTACAAAGGTAGGTTTGCAATAGTTTCAAATAATTTTTTTTATCAAAACCAGATGTTTTGCGATATTTTGTGTTTAAACTTACTATTCCCCCACTGAAAGTTATATTAAATTACATATTGCCATAGCATTCAAGTACGACCCAGTCAATGAAGCGGTGCACATATAAAAACGGTTTTGGAAATTAACGTACGAAACTGTTTCGTGCGTTACGTTATGTTTTTTACTTTATTGATTTTTGATGTTGAAAAAACTGTACATTATGGAGGAAACAATCATGAATTGATTTGTTTTACACTTAAATTTCCAACGAGATTCGTGTTATATTGGAACTTTATCTACATGTATTATCCAAATGTCACAATACTGATATTTTCCTTCATAAAAATTAGAATTAAAGGGAAACCATCCCTTTTTTCAGCTTTCTTCTCTCACCACTCATCCTTTCTATCGATTTCAAGATACCATGTACATCTCTCGGTCCATCCAATCATTTGTGCCACATTAATTCATCGCGGTTATTAATGGGGTTCGTGATGCACGTGCTTGTATATTTTGTTTATGTATCAAGCGTTGCACTGCTTTTTCTCTGGATCATGACATATATGTTATTTACAAATATCATAAAATACTTTATATGTATTGCATGCAAAATATTATCCTTACTTTTTAATTTTTGTATTAATATCAGGAGGTCTCCATAAGTTGGCTTGTCCGATCCTTCTGCAAATAAAATAGTCTAACCTAAATCAAACTTAGAATTAGTAAAATGCAGATTTATTTATATTTAACCCCCTATGTTTTATTTCCGAGGAAGACATAACTAAAAAGCTTATATTTTCTCAATACAGGTCGCGAGTGTAAAATCTCGAGCAGAGATTCAGCGTGACTATAGAGACAGAAAAATAAACAACTAGTAGATACATATTAGAAAAAGAGAGAAAGCGAGCGAAAGCCTATTATGTACCATCCAGAGCTATCAAAGAAAGACATAGAAGTTAGAAACAACAGGAAAAGTATTTGCTTGATGGTGTTTTACGCCACTTTCAACAATATTTCAGTTATAGTGTGGCAGTCAGTTTTATTGTTGAAGGAAACCACAATACCCGGAGAAAATCACCGACCTGTTGCAAGTCACTGACTAACTTTATCACATAATGTTGTATCGATTACACCTCGCCAGCCATGAACGGGATTCGAACTTACAACGTTAGTGGTGATAGGCACGGATTGCATAGGTAGCTATGAATCCAACAATCATACTATCACGGCCACGATGGGCGCCTAAGGAGTAGAGAAAAGAAGACAGACAAAGATGAATCTTTCTCACTTTTGAGACAGACCAGTTCCTATTGTTAGCGATGTGAGATTTTCTTATCTTGCACTAGTGCAAGACAAAAAAATCACGTACGTTTTACCGGAAAATGCATGCTGTACAGTTTATGTCAACTGCTCCCCCATTTCTCCATGCTTTTCCTTTTCAAAATAAACAATTCACTGTATATAAGTTTTCAATCTTTTATAAACACGCAAATCCTAACAATCAGCCATATTGTTACATAATAACCTTCACGCAATACACAAAAATATTCTTTTTGATTGACATGAAGGGGAAATAACTCATTGTTTACATGATCGTCTGCTAAAAGTACATAGCTGTCAAACAAACACGAAACTAAAAACAGCTGATAAAAGTGAGAAATAAAATCAAACACCGGCAAAAAGTGCAAGACAGGGAACGAGCCTCGTCAGCGAACGATTGAAATCTTGCCCTCGGGTGTCGGAGATTTCCCTGTTTTGCACTTTTGCCGGTGTTAGATTCTACATGTCTTGACATTCAATTTAAGTAATTTATTGAAATTGTACATTTAAATTGATTTTGAGAGGTATTTGACTTTCTTTCTTATGCCCTTTATTCGTGAATAAAAGGATGTTGTTGGGGGGGGGGTCTTTTTGTGTGTGTTGGTTTAAGGGTATTTTTTTATGATTTTAATAAAACAAAATTATTTGCTTTTATATGGATAAGACTTTGTGAATCAATGAACGTAGTGTATGGGTTTCAGCAAGACACTTAATTGTACCTCAATGGTATTGCTGAAAACAATTCATACTAGTAGTGCAGGTAATCTATGTATATTTATATATATGTTTACAAATTCCGTTATTTGTCAAAATGTCAAAAAACAAAAAGTAAACAAATTTTTTAATAGATTCCGGTTGAACAGAATTTCTTCCCTGGTTACTTATTCTTGTTTTTTGCAAGAAGAGTTCTGAGGATACCAAATGGGTAATCATAATTTTATTTTAAAAAGTGTCTAAAAAGAGCATATATGGAACTAAAATTGTTAAGATTAAGATTTATCAGCTGGCAAGACGGGCCCTTAAGAAGTAGAGAAAAGATTGATTTGATTTTTGATGTTTAACGCCACTTTCAGCAATATTTCAGCTATATCATGGCGACCAGCTTTAGTGGTGGAAGAAGCCGGAGTACCCAGAGGGTACCACCGAGCATTTTTAAAGCCGGACGCGAACCCACGCCGTATTGGTGATAGGCTTGTCTGAGTTGTTAGATAATCTAACTACCTAACTCATTGAGCCACCCGGGTCCTATAGAGAAAAGAAGACAGATAAAGATGAATCTGTCTGGACATCCAATTAAAGTAATGTGTTGATATTATACATTTAGATTGATTTTGAGGTACAAATGTATTTGATTTTCATTCTTAAATGAATAAAAGGATGTTCTTTTGGTTTAAGGATATTATTTTATGTTTTTAATATTTTTGTATTTGCTTTTATATGGACAAGACTTTGTGAATAAATGTCAAAAAACAAAAAGTAAACACACCTTTTAATCGATTCCGGTTTAACAGGACCGGGAGGTGTTTACGACAAGTGGAACATATCCATGGTCATTTGTGACACATGTCATGGTGGCGCCGTAAAATTTTCGAAGTGAAGACTCCTACTTCACCAAGAGGAACCCTTGGTTCAGTAGCTTCCTTGTTAGCAGCAATCCTCCATCAAGGAAATCCTGATAGGAACCACAAGCTCTGGAATATCGTATGGAATATCGTATCAACTGAGAGATATATACTCCATATGCAGTTGCTGCTAGAATATTGCTACATATAAATGGAAAGTTCGCAATGGGAACATTGAAATCATCTCTTTTGTCGTAGTTTCGTTCTTAACCGCCCCTCACTGTCAATTTCGAGGTGTAGGTCAAAAACTAAGCCAGGAGCACGAAATTGCAGTCATCGCCAAAAACACCAAGAAGCAAAGCATATTCCGATCTGGTCAACGCAGGAATAACATCAGAAACGCTGCCATCAATTAGACGAAAGCTTAGCAATGATTATGCATTAATGAGTGAAATTAAAGAAGCAAGCAGCTAAAGGAAAGGCAAATTCAAAACTAAAATCGAAGCTGTTGTAAGTAGAAAACTTTTGAGAAAGTATCGCGCCATGAAACATGTATCAACAGACATACAATGGCATTAATGAAAACAAAATTAGCAACAGATAAAAAACGACAACGTATGGTCGACCAAGAGCAGACAATGATTCAGTTGGATTCAGTTTTTTTCAAATTTGATTTGATTTTTGGTGTTTAACGCCACTCAGCAATATTTCAGCTTTATCATGGCGACCAGTTTTAGTGGTGGAAGAAGCCAAGTAACCGGAGAGAACCACCGAACATGGGCAAGCAACTGGTACAATTGATCACTTGCGGATGAGAGTCGACTGCACCCTTTTTGTTATTTACAAAGCCGGGCGGGAACGAACCCACGCCGTATTGGTGATAGGCTTGTATGTGTTGTTAGGTAATCCAACTACCTAACTCATTGAGCCACCCGGGCCCTCAGTTTTTTTTAGTCGAGATGATAATAGTAGTTTTTCCATACACACATGATGTGAAGAAACAAGACGACGGTAACATGCTGCCAAAGAGTACATTGCCGAAAATTTGCATCAAAGTTTGTATGGGGAATCCTCGTATCAAAATAAACCGTGCTACGTTCTGTAGATTCCGCCCAAAACACATTCTCTCTGTATATTTCACTATTCGCCTTGCTTGACTCTGCACAAAACACCAAAATATGTCTAGGAAACTCAATGCTTTTAAGACTTAACAACGTGTGTCCTACTTGATTTTTGCTATTTCACTTGACATCCACTATGGTAATATTACTCTGCCCATAATAGTGTCGAAACCTATTTTTTCTTCAATTATGTGAAATACATATCTATTCCATTGTGGCGCTTTATCTATCATTATATTGTTGTCTTGGACAAGTTTATGGACAGCTAAATATTCAATAACCTCCTTTGTGGAGGCTGTCGACGAATTTTTCAAGACATGCATATACCTTTGAAACAAATGTAGAACTTCACCAACACTTTTATTTAAGTACTTAAACTATGCCGTTACTTCCAAGTGTCAAGTATAAATAAGGAGTATGTAATGTCACATTCCACTGACTTATGGAAAGAAATGGGAATTGAGATCAGAAATATACAGAGATAATGGATTCAAATTTTTCCAATATATTTATTTCCGCTTGTAGGCACTCCATCTGGACAATTATATAGAATAATGTATTTCTATTTGACCATTGTATGTATAGTCTCCGTTATTGTTTATTGTCTATGTTGTATATATATACTTTAACACCCAGAATAAAATAATATATATGTGTGTATGTGTTGTCTTTTATGTTTGATGATTTTGAAAATTTTGTTTTGATAATCTGTTAATATACTCCCGAATAATACATAAATGAGCCTTTTGGTTTTACAGTATATCAATCATGAAAAACATATTATTAAGCTTATCGTTTGTTTGTGTTATGGTCTCCAACGCCACTTTCAACAATATTTCAGTTATATCGTGACGGTCAGTTTTATTGGTGGAGGCAACCGGAGGACCCGGAGAAAACCACCGACCTCCCGCAAGTCCCTGACAGACTTTGTCACATAATGTTGTACTCCTCGCCCTTAGCGGGGGTCGAACCCACAACATCAGTGGTGATATGCACCGATCGCATAGGTAGTTGTAAATCAAACTACCATACGATCACGGCCACCTTGTTATTAAGCTTATCGACTCGCACTTTTACTTAGACATCTCTAAAAGTGACGATCGGTAAACATACCAATCCGTCCTGACTGTTACCTTCTCGGTATAGACATATCAGTAACCCCGTATGGATAGAAAGTACTGGTAGATCGTATTTATTGTATATAAGTCATTCAGTTATGGATAGAAAAATGCCAAAAAGATGAAAATTATACATATTCGATGTCATAAAAGGGGTATCCTGTCCACACGGATAGTCAAAATAAAAAATAAGTTTGTTTCCCTTCGCCCCTGACGGGTCAAAGCAAATTTTGATCGCTTTTAAGATTTATTTTCCCCGCAATTTCCGGAAAAATCGTACCGCGTCCGACATTGGTTTCGGAACTCCAGGAAGTCATTGGACGTGCTCTTACCAGAAATCATGCATAACGAGAAATCACTTTGCAAAGGCGGGCAAAATTGCCTTGTCATCCTGTGTCAGAATTTGTTATTCTGACACAGGAAAGATTAAAAATATTGTGAAGAACAAGATTATTTTCTTTCGATAGTTTTGAAATTTTTGGCATTTGGAGTTACCAAACAGACAGACGAAAATCATGATGACCCGAATAACAATACCTGTCGTAAAACAAGAAATGTATTTGATGTGATGATGCAGAAACAAAAGTCGTGTTAAAAGGGTTAATTTTGTCTCAAAAACTATTTAATTAGTAAATGAAGGAAACTTGTGAATTTCACACTTCAGCTATTCGACTGGTTTGAACTAGATAAAGGTAGCTTTATCTGGATATAATATTACTCACCAATTAACACTAATTCTTTTCATTGGTTAGATAAATATATATGCTAATTTATATTGTAGCAAATTCTTATTTAATTTGACACTAAAGTTTTGATAATTGTTTAATGAGAGAGGTGTTAAAAGAAATCACATTGTGTGGTTGGCTTTTTTATGACTTGATTTCCTGAATAGTAAAAATGGAACACAGAGTTGAAAAGCCAGTAGGCTACTAGAAAGTTTGAGTGTACTCCGAAATCACATTGTGTGGTTGGTTTTTTTGTGACTTGATTTCCTGAAAGATAAAATGGAACATAGAGTTAAAAAGCCAGTGAAGTACAAGGTTTTAGAGAAAGTTGATGACGTTTTTGATATCAGCACAGAGATGACACCTATTAAGTCGAAATATGTATCCAAGATAGAGACGATATCATTGATCCATGATGACTCGGATAATCATGATGGTGCCGAAGATAATGCGCAGGTGTGTTAAGGCTGTTCCGTAGATTGCATGCAATAAAAAGGGGGGGATCTAGTATGTAAAATAAAATAAGTGGGTTTAGCATAACAAAGTGCGATATCTTATGTCAACATTTTGCTTAAGCTTCTTAGAAGACAGTAACAGTTTGGTTTTGTGGTAGTAAACATATTTTATTTGTAAATCAACATGGTCACGTGACCAAATTCAGCAGCACAAATATGCCTTGAATAAAAACCGAATATTTTCTTTAAGCCCTTTTGTTTATTTTTCAGAAAAGTGCTACGAGAGAAACCATGAAGCTAACAATAAAGATTAAGACGATCTGAAAGTGTGCGCTTGACCAATTTTGTTTGCCAACAGCGTAAAAAGTGTGAACTGTTGTCTTCTGTCGTGTTTTTCGTTGATCTCGTAGACAAATTATGTAATTTTATTATACCCCTGTTGTGAATATGTTTTAAACTGATACTTTATTGCAACACAATATCTAGAACTTTCTTCTGAAAGTAGTACACCCTCAATTATTATTCAATATAAACATGCCATTGTAAACAATAAAACGCTCTCAAGTGATCCGGTGAAACAGAACAAGGGAGATAACAATTATGTTGTATCGGCGCTAAATACGAATGCAATTGTATTTTATTTTTTTCTTCTTCATACTATTAAAAAAATCCATAATTACTTTTTGAATTGTATTATCTCATCTCTAAATCCCATTTTCTGAGTCTAGAGAGATTATAAATATTAGGACTGCATCATAATGCAATAGTCATACCTCATGTCGTCTGCTTCGCACACTCTTATCACTTCAGTTCACACAATATACATTCTTTCTGGTGCAAATCACACTATTGACTATCTTTTTAAAACTTGTGTGTATATTGTTCAATGAATGCATTTAATTTGTTTACATTATACATGCATGTATTGTGTAGTTTATAAAAAGGAGAATCACCAATCTGGGAAAAAAGGGGTGGAAGGGGGTGTGCCACAAGTATACAGTTTTCATACCCACCAAGTCCATCCTTTTTATCCAATGGAAATAACACAGCTGAAAAATCGTGATTGACTCATTATTTATTAAATATATTTTGTATATATTTTATATAAATATAGATTTTATTTTTAAACAAATATTTTGCATGAAGAGTATGAACCCACGAGATTTTTTTTAAAAATACGATAGGTAAATACCCGAAAAAAAAATAAAAAAAATGTCTTGTCCCAATTCCTTTTTTCTAATACAATATTCTGATATCAGGTCCCACCGTCAGAGAGAAGTCAGGCAGCCATCATGACAGTTAGAAACAGGAATCAATGATCTTTTCCATCCAATAATTTAAAATGCCGTTTCATTCATATAATTTAAGGGTTTCCATAGAATTGTTGCAGCCTTTTTATGCTCTTGTTAATATTAAATGCCATACCATAACATTTCTTTGCTTTTATTTTCTACATCATGATTCAGTTCAGGATTACTTATACTTGCAAGAGCAACAAAAGACAAGGCTCAAATTGATCACTTTAATTCAGAAAGTGATAATGACAGTATACAAGCATAAAATAACAACTCATTGCCGCTCAATATACGTTATGACAATTATACTACATTTATGCAAAAATTTCCTAAAATGCATATAAATTCTTACATATATTTTTGTCAGAAAGTGCCACTTATACAGAAATATGTTTATAAGAACACATATTATACAACAAACAATAAGAATGGTGAAAAATCAAGATTCGTCAATCATTTTTCTCTACAAAGTTGGCTACAATTGACCAATAGCCAAAAACATGGACATCAGCTTGAAAATTGTAATGAGTGTAATACTCATGATTTAGAATACTCAATTCTACATAAAGCAGTCCCATTAGAGGCAAAAAACACATGTAAAATGTCTCAGGATTTAACAACAAACATTTGTCAACACACAACATCTAGAAATCCTAGTAATAAAGGCATCAAAGTGACAAAATCAATGGTTAATATTCTTAACCCAGATTTTGAACAAGAATTTGGCTATACTTTTCAAAAAGCAATGATAGAGGCCCATAATCTCTCGCCACAAGAATCTTCAAAAGAAAAGGATAAAAAAGTTGAAAAATCAGTTCGACAAACAAAACAAAGTATTACCAAGTCAATAGAAGAAAATGACAAAGATGCACCAATATTATTATCTATGGGCAAATCAGAGTCAATATGAAAGAGAACGCTTAGGACTTTGTTACCAATCCAAATGAGATGCAGAAAAATCGATGCTAAAAAGAAATGAACATGAGTTAGAAGGTAAAGTTAAACCAAAGAAACACCATGGTAAATACACCAATTACTGTTTTGACAAAGATACCTTTATGGAA
This sequence comes from Bathymodiolus brooksi, assembly GCA_963680875.1. Lineage (NCBI taxonomy): Eukaryota > Metazoa > Mollusca > Bivalvia > Mytilida > Modiolidae > Bathymodiolus > Bathymodiolus brooksi. Next base: position 68,494,415 of record OY804587.1, read on the forward strand.
GAAATGGAAAAAAATATAATGCAGTAATAAACTGGACAAAATTGGCTACCAAATATCATCTTAACTCATTAAAATCCAACGACGCACCTGGAAATGGTGGGCAAGTACTGATGCATTTTGCCAAAGACAACGGCATATAAATCGATCAATTAAATACACATATGAAGGCAAGTGGTAGGGACATATTACACAGAATATAGGGATAGCAGTCAATAGAAAAATTCCCTAGCCATGATATTTTTCAGTTTCAGGCTACTGTTATTTATAGTGATTTTTACATTTCCACGATAGGTACCAAGTAAAATCTGGTATCAATTGATAAATTAGAATCTACCGATTGTTATGGTACAAAAAATATCCTAATTATATTAAATATATTTGTTTGTTTTTTAATTCTAAACGAGCATACTTTCAAAATATCTCCAAAATGACGTCATTTTGGACCGCCGACGTTGCCGTGATTTTCATGTTACTTTGACAAGTTACAAAACCGGGATGAGTGGACAGGTAGTAGTGACAACCAATGATAGGTTAAATTAAAGAGGAGATCCCGTAGATTACGATAATATTAGTTTCAAAGTAAAATATTCAATGATTCAGTATGAAAAACGGAAATAAAAAATGTCTTTAAGTTTTTCTATGTTCTTCCTCGATTTTTTCCCCACCAAACGTCGTCTACTCTAGACTTCAAAACATGAAGATATGCTCCAAACAATTGTTTTTCTGCTTGGTCGTCTGCCACACAACCCGTAAACCAGTTAAAAAATCGTGGGATACAAAAAAATGATGCACATTGATTTTGAGGACGTTCACGACGTTACCGGTTGGAGTACAGAAGATGTCGACCAACTGGTGCTGCATAAAAAATTACCTGGTAAGAAATAATTCCTCCGTTTTATAAAAATTTAATACTCTTGATAACACAGCTCTGTATTTTTACAATCATATTACGATATCAATCAAGTACAGTGAAAAAAATATCATTTATGTTACAACTTGGGCTCATCCCATCAAAAGAGGTAGTGATGTATATTGAGTCATAAATTAGATCGACACACGGCTATAAATAACTTTCTTTTATACTCAGTATACGGAAAAACGCAAGTTAATTATATTGCATGAAATAATGGAAATTCGGAAAATTAATGTGTAACGTTCATGGTTCTTCCTAAAATTGAATCCATTTTAATGTAGAGGTCGACCTTTTAACTTGAAAAGGGGGCTATGCTTTCTTTTCATAAAAAAAATCGACACTGATTAAAAAACAAAATATTCTGACAAGAAAATTGAAAGAAATTTGTTTCTTTTTTTTAAGTATTCTGATTCACTATTATTGCTTAAGTAAATAATGGTGTATTTTTAAGAGAGAGAGAGAGAGAGAGAGAGAGAGAGAGAGAGAGAGACATCGCCACTGTCATTAATCTGATGAAGTAAATTTTCCATAAAAGTTATATTTTATATTGAAAAAAAAATCACTCTCAAAATAAAATAAATCCCAAAATATTCAAGAGATAATTTAGTTGGAATGTCGGATGAAAAAAATTGTTAGTGAGAAGTAGTTATTCCTGAAAGCGTTACATCCATTTACTATTTAATATTTAATTAGATAGGAACATCAGTGGCAAAATATGGAGTAAATGGACAGTGATAAACAAATAAAAAAGTTTGCCATACAGTCTTTCGCGATTGAACAGTAAAAATGTCTCATTGATCATCCATTCCATATTCTTGATTATATCTTTTTTTTTCGGCTTCAGGTCTCGCAGCTGCTGGCCAGTGTAGAGTTCGTCTTGAGTTAAGCTACCTCCTAGTAGGAGCACTATTTGAGAGAAACCAGTTTTTGAACCAAAAACCAATAAATGTAATAGATTGTATTAAAGCTGTTGATGGTGAAGTTCGTGTCCCAAGGGTTGATTCCTTGAAACGACACGTCTTGAAGCGGTTTCAAAAAGTAAATTCATTCGAGTCTAGCATTCTGAAAGACCTTTCAGAAAAAGTTTCAATACTTTGACACATTGAAACAAGTTTTTAATGACTTGTCTGATGTAATGTCGTCTGATTCTACGGAGGAAAATAAAGATAAAATTTACGCCAATCTTATAATTAGTGTTAAGAATTTAATGTCCGATCAGCATATTGTCAACAAAAACTTTCTCGACGAGTTCACTAAATTGAGAACTTTCCTTCTTGAAGAGTTTGATACTAACTGGTGTAATTTGTCGGAAAATGAGAAAGAGAGGGCCTCTCAAATACACCAATATTTCTGTCATCTCCATGTGTTGGCTAATATGGGTGATAGTGCAAGCAAAGCCCTGAAGGAATATGAACAAATTTTAACCGGTGGGTCGGGAAAAATGGGTAGAAATCTAAATAAAGATTTTTCAAGTTGGAACGATCAAGACAGTGCTGCTATCAGGAGTATACGAACAGCCTGTAGCTTGCTTGCTTCTGGTGGTAGCTCATCATCTGGTTGCCCTGAAGATTTTAAAGCATATCTAGCATCCAAAGACAAATTATATAAACTAAAAAAGTTTGAACATAACCGCTTTAATGTAATATTTGAAAACGCTGGGGCTGTTGTTTATCACAAGGACGATATAATTGATTTCTTGTCAAAATTGTCGTCAATGAACATGCTTCAAAGGTCTGTTTTGTCTGACTTAAAAGATGAAAATATTTATCAGGAAATAGTCGCCCTGGCTATTATCGGGAAAATTATTACCACGCCTTTCATGAAACTTGTAGACAGTAAAACTTTTGCAACACATATTCTTGACTTAAACAAACATTTCCACCAGTTGCAGATTGACTTAAAACACTGGTCATCAACACCAGATGATCTTACTGGAATCTCTGTGATATTCCCCGATTTCCCCCCCGCTAAAGATGTCGTATATCAGGCTTTATTCAATGTAAATGATACAGATGGCGAACCTCAAGAACATGGTGATGTTACGATTGAAGTTATCAGCCTTATTTGTACGCATCTTTACTTAACTGTCTCTCGCCTTATGAAAAACCAGTTACCAGGTGGTTGTCATACGTCAGACGATGAAGCCAAGCGACAAGAATCCATTTCTGTACCGAAACATAATCGAGCGAGTGAGAAAAACTTTGCTGACATGAAACAAATACGACATTTCAAACCAAATGCATCTATTGAACACATCGAGGCCACACTAATGTGGATAAATAACAAAACCGTTGAATGGCTTGATTCCATGGATTTACAAGATAAAAATGCCAAAATTACTCTTGCAAAAAAACGTGCCCCTGATTACCTAGTAAAATGGCAAGAACGACGGAAAGAATTAAAACAAAAAAGAATCAACAGAATGAAAGAAAAAGAACTGGAAAAGTTAAAAAAGGATGCTCAACATTTACAAAATAAACAAAATGCCATAGACAACTTACTTCGTTTGAATATTCAGCCTTGTAAAACAAGCGTAGATATTACAACCTTACTCGAAAGCTGTATGAATGAACATGAAAAGGAATCTGTTGTTAAAGCACAAATTACTTATTTTAAATGGGTTATGTCTCCTCCAAATATTGACCATAAGTTGTTTTTCTTATCCAAAGAAAGGAAAAAGTTATCTTGTGAGACTTTGATTCAAAATTTGTTGAAGATTGTTAATCACACAAACAGTGTCCTTACAGGCATAGATGCTACTTTAAATATTCCAAAGGAGCAACGGAAGCAGCTTGTGTTACACAAACAAGATGAACATATATCTGCTTTTCAGAGGTCTGCCCGTAACCAAAATCCAACAGAGGAATGATTATGAATAATTATTTAACTTGATGAATATTTGTACAGTTTGAAGGAATATAGATTGAAAAAAAAATGAAATGTTTTTGCAATTTATATTTGTTCAAATTATGTTCAAAAATAGTACACAAGTATGCATCTCATATGTATTTCTTTTTGTTGTAAAAACGAACAGATATTTCAGGTTTAAATTGGAAATTTTGTGAGGAAAACCAATTTCCTTAGCATAGAATTGGTACTATGTAGCAGTGTTTTGAATAGAATATAGGGCCCGGGTGGCTCAATGAGTTAGGTAGTTGGATTACCTAACAACTCATACAAGCCTATCACCAATACGTGTGGGTTCGCGCCTGGCTTTGTAAATTACAAAAAGAGTGCACTAGACTCGCAGCCGCAAGTGATAAAGTTTACCAGTTGCTTGCCCATGGTCGGTGGTTCTCTCCAGGTATTCCGGTCTCTGCCACCACGAAAACTGGACGCCATGATATAGCTGAAATATTGCTGAAAGTGGCGCTAAAACACCAAAAATAAAAAATAAATTGAATAGAACATGGAATTATGTGTTCCATTTTTTAGTTCTAATTATGCAAATGCTTTTAAGGTTGATACTTTTAGTTGAACTGAAATAATATTTAAAAAATATACACGAAAAATGGAGGAAAATGGCGATTTTCAATGAATAAAAATCGTATTTATAGGCCAAAAATCAGTGATTTTAGACAATTAAGTGATCGGAACAGTTCGTATTATGGTATATTCTCTATTTATTACTTCTTGCTTGTTTCTAAAGTAACAAGAACATGCTTTAAATAGCAGAAGTAAGAAAAACTTGGCGGAAAAGGTGTAACATTGACGATATCTGTTGTCTAAAAGCAGGCGAAAAGGAAAATTGCACTAAATTTTGGTAATTTTTGATTTCATCCTTCCAAAAAACCCATTGAATATCCAACTTTATTTGGTTATTTATTAGAAATATATTGAAAGGAAAGCATAATAGGAAAAAAGGGTCGATGTACATATATTTTTTCTATCAGAACTATGAAACGAAAGAGGTCCTATTTTTCAGATATCTATAGTAATGGGTTTTCCCGCCAAAACAACTGCATATTTTTCAATGTTTAAATTAGTGTAAAAACTACAAATATTATCCGATTTTAATAATTTAAAGTGCATACCATTTCTACTTTTACATACTACCACTAGAAAGACCAAGTTTAATTATTTCATATAGCATAAATTTCCCGCTGCTATCCCTACAGAATATGAAGATCAAAGAAAAGAGCACTGAATTCACGAGTCTCAATTCCAACCCCCAAGACTTGGGAAGGTTCTCAAACAAGTTACTAAAAAAAGTGGAGCAAGGAATAATAAGAACTGGAATGGACATAGCTCGAAAATCGTTTGAAAAAAATATTATTGGTAGCGATGGAAAACTCACTTCAACACAAAAAGTGTATGGGAAAAAATACCTCTAAAAGACATAATACAATCAGAAACAAAACGTCTACATGCTGCAGGCATCTTGAATATTTATTCACATGATCACTACACGTCCCTATCATTACAGCCGGGAAGCCATGGACCGAATCGATCAATCAATCCATTGGATGTCAAATTTGCCGCGCTGAGTGCAGACAACCTCGCTTCAACGCACAGGTGGCGCTTCACAACTACGTAAACAAAATCATCCGCGATACGGTACCTCAGAAAAACCTGTTGGGAAACGTTGAAATAACCGTAATTCGTGTGTAGGCACAACAAATTAAGGTCGGTACACATGTAACTTTTTTTTGCCTCATGTATATACATTGTATTGTATAAATTGCTTTAAGACTTGGCATTGTCAATAAGAATTCAAGATACCACAAAAAAAGAAGTATTGGACAAGTATCATGCCATGACAAAAGGTAACGCAAAGTCAATAGTTTTGTGCATGTTAAATCAGACATATACCATGTATACAGTAGTTTCCTTAGGATGATAAACACATTCCATGGACGTAACTAGACTCTTTTTCAATGAGGCAAAAAAACACTTAAAATCGCCGAGTGGAAGGAGGGGGAAAATCGGGCGAGGGGTCTTCCATAATCCATTTTTTTTTAGATATGAAATAATTCAGAAGAACTTCAGGGGAGGATCCAAGGAGTCCGCATTCTTCATATCAAGTGACCAATTACCAGAGCCCTTTTAGCAAATATGTTGATACAATAATTGCAAGCACCAAACATTCCTACAGCATTATATGGAACGAAGTGTCTCAAAGATGTGTGTTCCAATCCTGTCAAGAGTAGAACAAAACCATTGTCAGCTCCATAATCAAATTATAATACTGGAGTCATAATCTCCTCCTATTTGACTCGATGCGATCCTAGGGATAGTCTGTCTCAACCTTCAAACTGCTGTTATTCTATATATATCAACGAACTTGGTGCTTTTTTCAGATTTACAGCACAGGCACAGATCAGAACAGCAAAACATACCTCTCAAAAGACAAATAATGGGTATGCAAAGTATTGTAAAGAATCGAAAATTTGTTAACTGTGCCTACCACGTGTTATTTTTGATTGACCTTCTGGTCAAAGCTTTGGCGATTTAATTTCACCTTTGGACATGTCATCTATTTTTATCAACTTTGGCAGTTTTCCGGAGTCCTCACCTTATTATTCTAATCGTTTTCCCGGTGTTCAATCATATTAATTAGCGTTATTTTACGCTGTGTTATTAGAGTCTGCCACTCTTCGACATCGAGTTTCGCCATGTTGTTGTGTTATGCAAATTATTTAACACTTGTGTGTGACCTTGTGTATCTCGGTCAATCAATATCATTTCGGCGCTTGATGTCTGGAGTCATTGGAAACGATTTTATGTGTGTAAGAATATGCAACGCTTGTGACAGAAAATAAACTTATTTATTGAATTAAAAAGTTTGAGATTTTCATTGAAATATGAAGCTAAATGATTTTTGTATTCCGTAAAGATGTTATTTTATTGACATTCCACTTTTGTTTATTTTTATTCGCTTCATCGGGGATTACTTTTTGGTCCATTAGAGTTACGTTTCTGCATTCCCCGATAGTTTCCCCGACAAATCCCCACATCCCCGATCGTTGATAGGTCATTCCCGATTGTTGTTAGGACAATACCGATAGGTCATCGGGACTGGCTCATATATAAAGGATTTTCTCCGCGTTCTAGGGTTCTGTTCCATCCTCAGTTTACAAAGGTTCCGCCTGTCAGTTATTTCAATTTTACGTTCCTGTCAGTTATTTCAATTTTACGTTCCTGCCAGTTATCTACCAGTTGGTTTTGCCAGTTGAGTGCTACCTGTGGATTCTACCAGTATACCTGAGACTTGGTTAGTTTCTAGATTCAGAGTGCATACTCATTATTTGAATCAATTCACAATTCTTTAGAATTTGGCATTTTCAACAGACTAATGTTATCTTAGTCTTGTTGCTAAATTATTTGTTAATTAGGTTTTCAACACTATTGGACTTTATCAACTGAACTTAAGTTGTCTTGGTTCAGTTGCCAAATTTCATTCATTTTAAGTATTTTCCTGACTTTTCTGGGCCATGTTAGTTCAAGCTCAGGTCAGAGTTTATCTGGTATACTGAATATTTTTATTTAGTCAGATAGTATTTTTTTGCATTTGTGTTAAGGAATCCCTTTTGCTATGTTATCCATTAATAAAGTTTATGCCCTTCCCATTCCCCTCCTCTTATTCACGTTGTAGGAGATAGGACCTTATAGGGACTGGACATTAGGAATCAGGATTTACTGTGATTTCCTGTAAATCCTAGTAAAGTTATTCATTTTTCATTTGCTTGTTTAGGACCCTACGATGACATAGATTTCATGTCTTTGTAGAGAAATAGTTTTCATTTCTTTAGATAGGCTATAGGAATAGGGATTAGGTGCAAATAAAATAGATAAAAGTAGGTAACAAACATTTTCTGGGTTCCTGTGATTTCCAGAAATCCAGTATTTTTAATAAATATTCCATTTAATACAATTAAAACAATTGTGTTAGTGAACATAAATGTGTTAGTTAACAATAGTAAACAATAATTAGTGTTAGTAACAATGGTTGAACACCGTGGCAAAACAAATACCCAAAGTTATAGAAAACAAATAGTATTTAACCTCAGAATATTGAATAATTAAAAATCTGTTGTAAATTGATGTGAAACAAATTGAATTGTGAAGAAATTGACATGACAAAAGTAATAAAATATTTGCTCACATTATTATCTTCATTCTTTAACAGATATCTCCAATATTGCTTGACCTGTTGTTGATTATTCTGGTTTAGTTCCTGTTCTCGTGAGAGAGTCTGTGTTACCAATATCCTCCAAATCTCACTTCTCAAGTGACGTTGAATGTGCAAATTAACCATAATTGTTGGAGTGTTTATCCTCCATCTTGGTTATCTATTCCGTTGAACGCGCAAGAGAAGCTGTGTATATACCGAGTACAACACACAGACTTGATCGTGAGAATAGTTTTATTTCCCCTCAGCCCTTTATTTTGTGTTGTGTTTGATATTCTGTGCAGAGTTAATTAATCTTTTGGCAGATTATCTTCCCCTTGACCCTGTTAGATGCCCAATTATTAATACATGTTTTTGTAATGGTAAACTTTATTCACATGATTTAAACTGAGTGTCAAGCACAAATCAATTTCAACAAACTTCAGGGTTAGTTGTCTAATCTTGTTCATTTCACTGTGATTATTGTCACTAGTGTTCCTCCTTGTTTGGTCTCGGAAGGTCAAAAGAACATAAGACAGAGAAAGATACATTACATAAATTTGACATCCTGGAATAAGAACGTCTTTCACATTTTGCTCAGTATTCACCAACCCTAGCACGTTACATAATTTGGCATCCTCGGCGGGATCTGCTAGCTAATCTAGTAGATCCAGTGATACGAACAAAAGTGAATACCGTCAAAATGGTCAAAAAGAGAACGTTTAGTTCAGCTAAGAAACAAGACGATATGGAGACCAATGTCGCCACCACTGAAGACAGTGAAGCTTATGAGACTGTGAATACAGAAGATGACACTGATAATGAGGAAATGACCTTACGTCCAACTACAAGTAAGGCTACAGCAGAGGCCAAATATTCTGACGACAATGAGGAAATGACCTTACGCCCAACTACAAGTAAGGCTACAGCAGAGGCCAAATATTATGATGATAATGATGAAATGACCATGACCCTAAGACCAAGAATGAAAAAGACTTATAAACTTTCTGACAGAACTACTGCCTCTCCTAGAAGACCAACAACTCTTAGGTATAGAAGACCAGATGTACAAGCAGATAGTATGCCTGAAATTATTGAGAAAGCTCCACAAGGTGATCATGAGGGACTGTATGGGGTAATGGAAAATGCATTTCAAGAAATGACAACACAGGTTGTATCAGCTATACAGTCAGCTTTTGCTGGACTAAAAGGCACACCCATCCCAGAGAATAAATTTGTAAAGAAGAAGGCATCAAAAACTGCCAACCAGTCCCATAATGCCACAGTTAGAGAACAGAAGTCCAGCAGTTCCAACAATATACCCAGAAGAACCATTTCGGGTCTGCTTCATGATAACTCTTTATCATCATCAGAAGAAATAAGCACTTGTGAGTCTGATGATGACAGTATCTGTACTAGTCGCATAGTTGAGCCCAGACGCAGCAGAAGCGACGGCAACACTGTTGCTAAACTACCAGCGTTTACTGGTAAAGAAAAATGGGAAGTCTGGATCAACAGATTTGAAGCTGTGAGCCACCTTCAACAGTGGAATGAGAACAGAAAACTTCAAGAATTGCTTCCCAGATTGCAAGGTGCAGCTGGAGATTTTACATTTGACCAGTTGCAGGGAAGGACATTACTCAGTTATACAAGGCTTGTCAAGGAATTAGGCAATAGGTTTGGTGTTTATGAAAGTAGAAAGAATTACAAGGTCTTGTTCAATCGTAGAAACCAGAGAGCCGGGGAAACCCCAGAAATGTACGCAGCAGAATTAAAGCACATTTATGATAAGGCGTATGCCCATAGAGCATCAATTATTAGACAGGAAGATCTGTTACAGAGATTTCTAATGGGTTTGGAGGACAATAAGGCCAGAGTCCACATTGAGCTTAACAAAGATCCTAAAACTATTGAGGAAGCTGTCCAGGAAGTTATTGCATATATTGAGGCAACAAGTTATCCCAAAACTGAGGACATCTATTATAATGGTCGAAATAAACGGGTGAGACAAGTAAAGAGAAACACGACTGAAGAGCCAAGACAGACAGACAAAACAGGGAAATTAAATGGCCGGAAGCCTCCCGCGAATGTACCTCCAAAACCAGAGTACAGAAATGGGACCCCTCAAGACTTTTTATCCGTTAGTAGAAATGAAATCCAACAGATATGCCAAGAAATGTTTGAGAAATTGAATCGACATGACACAAATTATGAAGGAAGGCAGAACTTTGGTAAAAATTATTCTGTTAACATAGACAGAAATAACAGAACTCCAAAGGCCAGTATGGGGGACAATAAATTTCCGCAACAAAGGAACTCTATGCTCTGCTATTATTGCGGCCAGCCAGGTCATTTTGCACGAAGTTGCTACAGTAACCCAAATAGACAACCCGATAGTTATAGGGCTAACAGACAATCAGACAGACCATTTGAAGGACATGAGTCTAGACAGACACAAGAGTCCATGCCCATGATATGGAAAGAAGATAGTCCAGTACAAAAATCCAATACAAATGTTTGTATTGCTCCTAGCCCCAACAGAGGTTCTTGTCATGCCCCAGGTTTTAGTTTAAACTAGATAGGGTCAACTCTGATGGCCGAGAGCAGACCCATTATTTTCAAGAAGGTCAAACATTGGAAATAGATGATGTGCAGGCCCCAACTAGCAGCTCTAATTCGACAAATTTAGAAAATTGTGAATTTAGTGAAATTGAAAATGTTCAATTTGATTCAATAGTGAAACCTTGTATTTCCCAGGTTGGGAAAGACATTACTTGTTCTAACCGTGACGACGGAACTGAACAAAAATTGCCTAGTTGTGATGTTATTGGACGTCAAGTTCTTAGAAGTGATGGAGTTTATGTCATGGGACAAGTTCAAGGATCGGAAATAAATTTTACTGTTGATACGGGTGCTGCTAGGACAGTGTTATCTAGACAGGCTTTTAGTAAAATTCCGGAGTCCAAGAAACCCTATTTGAAAAAGTCCAATACCCTAGCTAGTGCAGATGGTAAGCCCCTACAGGAGTTAGGGAAGGCCATTTTTGATATTCAGTTAGGAGACTTGAATTTTGATATTGAGTTAATAGTTGCAGATATTGAGGATGAAGCTTTATTAGGTCTTGATGTACTAATGAAGGCAGAATGGGGACCCGCTGATCTTAGATTAAGCGACGGAATTATGCTGCTAGGTGGTTCCTGTATCCACTGTACCCAAATTGGCCAACCTGAAAAAGTCAGAAAAGTACGTCTTGCTGATAATTATGAAATACCCCCTTCTTGTGAAATTTTAGTTGATGTTTTTGTTGACAGATATGACGATGACAGTCCAGATATTGTTTCTGATTTATTATTAGAACCTGTGAAAGATTTTCTTCAAAAGTTTCCTGTTGTTATGGCCCCTACTTTGGTAGACATTAGTCAAGATGTTACTAATAAAGTACGTATCCTGAACCCTTTTAATAAGAAAGTTACAATATCACAAGACACAATCATAGGGGAAGCAGAAAAACTTGTAAATGAGCCCAAAATGTTAATAGAATTTGAAGATATGACAGAAATTAATAATTTCAATCAAGTGAGACGTTTAAAAGAACAGGAAAAGAGTAACCCTGTTCAATGGGAAACTAATACTGGAATTATTAGGAATATTTCAAAGAAAGGAACGGCAGATGGAGGTAAAAGTGGAATAGTTCAACCACATTTGCAAGACTTGTTCCAGAAATCGACAGAAGAATGTTCACCTGAAGAAAGCCAAATTATGGCTGAACTTTTTCAAAAGTTCTCAAATACCTTCTCCAAAGATGAGATAGATCTTGGTCGAACAACATTAGTAGAACACCACATTGACACTGGAGATGCTAAACCGATAAAACAGCCTCCTCGTAGGGTGCCAATGGCTTATGCCAATGAAGAAAAGAATCTTATTGATAAGATGCAGAAACAGGGGATTATTCGAAAGTCCACCTCTCCATGGTCCAGTCCTTTATTATTAGTAATGAAGAAGAATGGGACAGTTAGACCATGTGTAGATTACAGAAAACTTAATTCTGTAACCAAGAAAGATGCTTTTCCCCTGCCCAGAATTCAGGATTGTTTGGATACTGTCTCAGGAGCCGTTCTATTCAGTACGTTTGATTTAACTAGTAGTTTTCACCAAATTCCTGTTTCCACTAAGGATGTTCCAAAAACAGCCTTTGTCACCAAGTATGGTTTATATGAATATCTTACACTCCCAATGGGTATGTGTAACGGACCCCCAACTTGTCAACGCTTAATGGAATTAGTCCTTAATGGATTACAATGGCAGATTTGTCTGATCTATTTGGATGACATAATAGTTTTTGGTTCAAATTTTTCTGAACATATTCAGAGGATTGAGACGGTTCTTCAGAGGATTTCTGATGCTGGTCTTAAGTTGAAACCTGAGAAATGCCACCTGTTAAAATCTGAAGTCGCCTTTTTGGGCCATGTTGTTTCGCAAAAAGGAATCAGACCAAATCCTGATAATGTTGCCAAAATACTTTCTTGGCCAATCCCTACAAATGTGTCAGAAGTACGCCAAATATTGGGCTTAGGAAGTTATTACCGCCGTTTTATAAGGGATTTTTCTCTGTTGGTGAAACCCTTAACAGAACTGACTAAGAAATCAAATAAATTTCTGTGGTCAGATTCTTGTCAACAAGCTTTTGATAAGTTAAAACAAGCATTTGTAAGTCCTGAACTAATGGCATATCCTAGAGATACAGGAGATTTTATACTTGATACTGATGCCTGTGACACAGCTATTGGTGCTGTTTTGAGTCAAATTCAAGACGGACACCTTAGAGTAATTGCCTATGGTAGTCGTACCCTTAACCAAGCAGAAGGAAATTACTGCATCACGGATAAGGAGTTGTTAGCTGTCCGTTATTTTATTGAATATTATCGACAGTATTTGTTAGGTAGAACATTTACTGTCAGGACAGATCACCAAGCATTGATCTGGCTTTTTAGTTTAAAAGAGCCAAAAGGAAGGATTGCACGGTGGGTTGAAATCCTATCCGCCTTTGACTTTACTGTTGAGTATCGTCCTGGTAACAAACATGGTAATGCAGATGCAATGTCAAGATGTCTAAACCCTAGAGAATGTGACTGTCCACAAACTGACAATTTAGAATATTTAAAATGTGGCCCTTGCGCCAAATGTATGCAAAGAGCAGAGAATATGTCAAGTTCATTACCATGTTATAATGTTCAAGATTCGAATGAAAAAGAATCTGACCTTGTTAATATAATCAAGACTAGAAATCAGAAAGAAAAAGACAACTGGACCATTTGGCCAGCTGGATATACTCGGATGAATTTGCAGTCTATGCAAGAAAAAGACGAAGACATAGGACCCATTCGTCAATGGCAGAAACAAGAGACTAGACCAGACAGAAAGGAAATAGAAACAAACAGCCCAGCTACCAGACATTATTGGTTTTTATGGGGATCTCTAAAAATAATAGACGGTCTTTTGTATAAGGAATTTCATAAACATGACGACACAGGTCATTACTACCAGTTATTGACCCCTAGAAAGATGAAGGAAGATGTCCTAAAACAGATGCATAATTCTATTGTATCTGGGCATTTAGGGAATAAGAAAACCAAGGAAAAAATAAAACAGAGATTTTATTGGTTCGAAATGCGAGAAGACATTCGCATTTGGATCAGTAAGTGTGAGATCTGTGCATCTATTAAACCCCCACAGAAGACATTCAAGGCTCCACTTGGGAGTATGCCAACTGGTGCACCATGGGATCGTCTTGCTACAGATATATTAGGTCCACTTCCTGTTACACCTAGAGGGAACAGATATATTCTCGGCGTCACAGATTACTTTACTAAATGGATAGAAGTCTTTCCAGTGCCCAACCAAACAGCTGAAACATGTGCTAATGTCATTTTGAATGAAGTTATTTGTCGATATGGTTGTCCCTTGTCAATACACTCAGACCAAGGACGCAATTTTGAAAGCGATATATTCCAAGAATTATGTCAACTTTTGGAGATAAGAAAGACCAGAACCAGTCCCAGAAATCCTAAAGGTAATGGACAGATTGAACGTTTCAATCGCAGCCTGTTGTCCATGATTAAATCATTCTTAAGAGGTGAACAGACTGGGTGGGACTTGAATCTTGGATGTTTGGCTGGTGCTTATAGGGCTACACCACACGAGTCCACTGGACTGACACCAAATCTTCTACTGCTTGGCAGAGAAGTGAGATTACCTATACAAGTTATCAAAGGAGGTGCTCCTTTGAACGGAGAAAGTGACATTCCCATGAATTGGGGTGGACATGCACTACAAATCAGGGAAAGACTACAGAAAGCCCATGAAGTTGCCCGACGGAATTTGTCTATAAGTGCAAAACGCAGAAAAGATTTTTATAATAATAAAGTAAATTTTACACCATATCATGTATATGATAAGGTTTGGTATCTAGACGAGATGCGACGTCAAGGAATTAGTCCCAAGTTACAACCCATGTATATTGGACCATGTTTAATTACAAAGAAAATGAATGACATTAACTATCAAATACAAGTTAATGGTCTTGGAAACTCAAAAGTGGTCAACCATGACAAACTTAAACCATATCTCGCTGATAGTACCCCAAAATGGATTGAGAAATTACTGAAAAATAAGCCATAAATGAATTATTGCATAAATGTGTTTTCCTTTTGTGCAAATTTATATCAGTACTGTACTTAAATCTTGTACCCAGTAGAAATATTGCCCAGCAGCCACAGGTGTTCAATCAATTCACTTATGTAAAATAAAATATATATACATGATATATGACAAATATACTTACCATAGTGTCATCTATATTTTCCAGATATGGATAAAATAGTAAAGCCTGATAGAGGTAGGGTGTACCAGTGCACCATATGTGACTTCCTGGGAGAGAGGAAAACAGCATTAAAACACTTTAGAACCAAGCATGTCACCGCTCACGAGGCACAATATCATTGTAATATTTGCAGCTTCCATAGCCATGATTTTCAATTAATAAAGAGGCATGGTTCCTTTTACAAGCCCCACAATGCACTCAAAGAAGAATTTATGAAAGATGGTAATTATTTAGGGTCCGATGACCAACATCTTATAGAAAATGAAAACTTCAGGAAAGTTGATCCTGAGAGGGATCTGAAACGCTGGGAGGCAGCTGAATCCAATGCTCATTGGTTTTCTAAGTGTAAGAAGTCAACTGCCGTGGTTGCTTCTTCCACACTGAAACTAATTCAACCTGTGGTTCCTCCTACTGTTTCATACTCTCCGCCTAGGATTGCTTTGGATAACATTGCTGATCAACTTATTGCTTTATCTGAAGATGTTATGCCTTCACTGCCAGAACCTCTACGTTCACCTCCATATATTACTCCAAGACCTGTGCTTCCTGATATTCCCATTCCTCCGCCTGACAATGACATAGAACTGGATCTGCGCCACCAACTTTTGGAAACGTCCGAAAATTTTGATTTACAACAAACTTCCTCGGATTACCCTACATCAGTTTTAGAAGTGCTTATTAAAGTTGGACAGAAAACAAATAATTATCTCAAGGAAATATCGAATCAGCTAAAACGCAACCATGATCAAATGGAGAAAATAGAAATTGCAGTCCGCCGTAGTTATTCTCATCAAAATGTCCGTCCCGTTTACAACCACAACAGATACATTCCACCACGTTCACCAATCCGTAATAGACCACCATTTAATCCTGTTAACAGACCGTTGAAACGTAAATTTATTCAGGAAAAGTCTGTGTCACCTGTAAAAAAAAATAAAGTCTAATATAACCAAGAAATCCAGGAAGTGAACATTTTATGGACAATTTCCATTTTTATTATTAATTGTATTGTTAATATTGTTATTACTTACAATTAGTTTTGGTGCACTTAACATTAACTGACTGTGTTGTCCAGTCAAGTAATTTTGTAGTACTATGTACATCTAGTGCTATCATATTTTTATCAAAATTTTATTGGTTATAGGGAATCCTTGGCCCTATATCCTGAATCCTGTATTTTATTTATTTAAGTACACCATACCATGGTTATATTTTATGAGAATGAGGCATTAAAAAAAAAAAAAAAATGTAAATACTAAAATTGGGTGGATTTAATGAATTTACTACAGAAATCTGATTACATACAGGTCATCAGAAATTATGAAGATGTCTTGTGTATGAACATTATCCGAAATTATGAACATGTCTTGTGTATGAACATTATCCGAAATTATGAACATGTCTTGTGTATGAACATTATCCGAAATTATGAAGATGTCTTGTGTATGAACATCATCAGAAATTATGAAGATGTCTTGTGTATGAACATTATCCGAAATTATGAACATGTCTTGTGTATGAACATTATCCGAAATTAGGAAGATGTCTTGTGTACGAACATTATCCGGAATTATGAAATCGTCTAGTTTACGAACATTATCTGAATACATGAAGAGATCTTGTGTGCGAACATCACCAGAATTTATGGACAGTACATTGCTAGGATTCAGTGACATTTGTGTTATGAACATTCTATAATTATAGACAATAATTGTAAAATTTTATTGAAAATCTTACCATTTTTATTTTTGCTGCTTTAACTTCTTCAGGAATAATTGTTGAGTTCTTGCCTGAAATAATTAAATAGAAAAACAATTTGCATAATTAAGATAAAAAATGAAAAGTAACTGATTTTTACATTTTAATTTTTGTGATGAAATGGATAATTTTGAGTAAATTAATAAGATACCGGTAGGTCATTGTGAATTATTGTATGATTGGAAGGTGCAAACAAGCCCTAATGTGTTCAAAAACAAAATTTATTTGTTACCTTATTTTACTAGTTATTGTTGTTAACTTGTTACTGCCTAAAAATTGAGTATAATATTTTTTATTAGAAGAGTTTTCGTGAGGACACTGAAAACTTAAGTGAGGGCAAATGTAAAGAATCGAAAATTTGTTAACTGTGCCTACCACGTGTTATTTTTGATTGACCTTCTGGTCAAAGCTTTGGCGATTTAATTTCACCTTTGGACATGTCATCTATTTTTATCAACTTTGGCAGTTTTCCGGAGTCCTCACCTTATTATTCTAATCGTTTTCCCGGTGTTCAATCATATTAATTAGCGTTATTTTACGCTGTGTTATTAGAGTCTGCCACTCTTCGACATCGAGTTTCGCCATGTTGTTGTGTTATGCAAATTATTTAACACTTGTGTGTGACCTTGTGTATCTCGGTCAATCAATATCATTTCGGCGCTTGATGTCTGGAGTCATTGGAAACGATTTTATGTGTGTAAGAATATGCAACGCTTGTGACAGAAAATAAACTTATTTATTGAATTAAAAAGTTTGAGATTTTCATTGAAATATGAAGCTAAATGATTTTTGTATTCCGTAAAGATGTTATTTTATTGACATTCCACTTTTGTTTATTTTTATTCGCTTCATCGGGGATTACTTTTTGGTCCATTAGAGTTACGTTTCTGCATTCCCCGATAGTTTCCCCGACAAATCCCCACATCCCCGATCGTTGATAGGTCATTCCCGATTGTTGTTAGGACAATACCGATAGGTCATCGGGACTGGCTCATATATAAAGGATTTTCTCCGCGTTCTAGGGTTCTGTTCCATCCTCAGTTTACAAAGGTTCCGCCTGTCAGTTATTTCAATTTTACGTTCCTGTCAGTTATTTCAATTTTACGTTCCTGCCAGTTATCTACCAGTTGGTTTTGCCAGTTGAGTGCTACCTGTGGATTCTACCAGTATACCTGAGACTTGGTTAGTTTCTAGATTCAGAGTGCATACTCATTATTTGAATCAATTCACAATTCTTTAGAATTTGGCATTTTCAACAGACTAATGTTATCTTAGTCTTGTTGCTAAATTATTTGTTAATTAGGTTTTCAACACTATTGGACTTTATCAACTGAACTTAAGTTGTCTTGGTTCAGTTGCCAAATTTCATTCATTTTAAGTATTTTCCTGACTTTTCTGGGCCATGTTAGTTCAAGCTCAGGTCAGAGTTTATCTGGTATACTGAATATTTTTATTTAGTCAGATAGTATTTTTTTGCATTTGTGTTAAGGAATCCCTTTTGCTATGTTATCCATTAATAAAGTTTATGCCCTTCCCATTCCCCTCCTCTTATTCACGTTGTAGGAGATAGGACCTTATAGGGACTGGACATTAGGAATCAGGATTTACTGTGATTTCCTGTAAATCCTAGTAAAGTTATTCATTTTTCATTTGCTTGTTTAGGACCCTACGATGACATAGATTTCATGTCTTTGTAGAGAAATAGTTTTCATTTCTTTAGATAGGCTATAGGAATAGGGATTAGGTGCAAATAAAATAGATAAAAGTAGGTAACAAACATTTTCTGGGTTCCTGTAATTTCCAGAAATCCAGTATTTTTAATAAATATTCCATTTAATACAATTAAAACAATTGTGTTAGTGAACATAAATGTGTTAGTTAACAATAGTAAACAATAATTAGTGTTAGTAACAATGGTTGAACACCGTGGCAAAACAAATACCCAAAGTTATAGAAAACAAATAGTATTTAACCTCAGAATATTGAATAATTAAAAATCTGTTGTAAATTGATGTGAAACAAATTGAATTGTGAAGAAATTGACATGACAAAAGTAATAAAATATTTGCTCACATTATTATCTTCATTCTTTAACAGATATCTCCAATATTGCTTGACCTGTTGTTGATTATTCTGGTTTAGTTCCTGTTCTCGTGAGAGAGTCTGTGTTACCAATATCCTCCAAATCTCACTTCTCAAGTGACGTTGAATGTGCAAATTAACCATAATTGTTGGAGTGTTTATCCTCCATCTTGGTTATCTATTCCGTTGAACGCGCAAGAGAAGCTGTGTATATACCGAGTACAACACACAGACTTGATCGTGAGAATAGTTTTATTTCCCCTCAGCCCTTTATTTTGTGTTGTGTTTGATATTCTGTGCAGAGTTAATTAATCTTTTGGCAGATTATCTTCCCCTTGACCCTGTTAGATGCCCAATTATTAATACATGTTTTTGTAATGGTAAACTTTATTCACATGATTTAAACTGAGTGTCAAGCACAAATCAATTTCAACAAACTTCAGGGTTAGTTGTCTAATCTTGTTCATTTCACTGTGATTATTGTCACTAGTGTTCCTCCTTGTTTGGTCTCGGAAGGTCAAAAGAACATAAGACAGAGAAAGATACATTACATAAATTTGACATCCTGGAATAAGAACGTCTTTCACATTTTGCTCAGTATTCACCAACCCTAGCACGTTACAGTATGTACAAATTAGAATAAGATATAGCTAGACACAAACTAGGTACCTGTAAGTGTTTGGGATGGACACAGAAAGCAACTATTATACCTGCGCTCACAGCTGGCGATGCAGGTACAAATGATCTTGAGATGAGGATATAAAATATCAAAAAGTTATTCTTGTTCAAAGCGTCCTGAGCTTTCTGAATCGGATAGGATTTAAGCAATAACCTGACCTGGATTTCTCGAAACAAACTTAAGTCAAAACTCAAGAGATTTTACTCAAATTTGAGAAATCTAAAAAAAATATGCATTTCTCTAAAACAAAACTTGCACAAATTTTAACTGAAAAAACTTAAGTCACCTCCCCACCAAACTTAAGTCAAAGAATAAAAACTCAAATATGGCCGTCAACAACAGATGCTAACGACGGTACAGACAAAGAGTTGCCCACAATAGGCTTGTGGACCGGGAGAACCCCCTGGAAATGATGCCGGAAACGGAAATTTTCAAGAGATTTAGATTCCGACCGGACATGATACTATTTATTGTGTGACTCCTAGAGCCCATATTGAAAAGGGACACGCTGAGAAGTTGTGCCTTGCCACCTTTGCTACAAGTGTTGGTGACCCTCAGATTCCTGGCAACCGGCGGATTTAATTCTTTAATAGCTGACACTTAACTCGGTGTCAGCACTCTCCGTGTGCAGGGCAGTCGGGGATGTGTGCCGTGGGCTGTGTCAAATAGCCCGACGTTTTGTGAGGATGCCGACCGATGCTAGGGCAGAAGAAACGAAACAACAATTGTATGCCATTGCAGGTAAGGTCCTCACCAACCATAACAAATAAAGGGAAATAATTCAATAACAAAGGGACATAATCAGTGGACGCTGTCATTTCGTACCAGAGCCATTTCGCCCCAACGAAAGATAAAAACTCGTTACTGATTTTAATAATATTAACATGCACCAAAACAAGAATTTAGGTCCACAAAAAAATAGATATTCTTATATTGGGTAGGTAGGTAGGGAAAGTATACATTTTGTATACCTTTAGTTGGGTAAAATGTAAAATTTGCTTACATGGTTTAGGAACGATATCATATTTACTCTCTTTCTGTTATCAAAAACCTTTAATAAATCTTATTATATTATTTTGCATTACATGAAGTTCTGTCTTGACAGTTTTATTTACACCACTAACACAGTCAAAATGACATTGTGCCATGCTCAAAGCATTTCTGTTGCTTTTTGTGTAATACTTTTAACTATAATGTCCCAGAGAGCATAAGAAATTCAATCAAAAACAGACTATGGACTATCCAAAAAGTAATGTGCAATTTGGACAGGTGTATAATATACCCATACATTATTTGACATATTGGAGGTCAGCTTCCCCAACAACAAACAGTGAGATTTGGATGGCCACAGGAAATAAATATTTGTCAGTTCGCAAATTTCTGGGTATGTGCAGGCCTGCATAAATCATAAAAAGGGGCATTATACTAGTGGTGAGGGGAGGAACAAAACAAAACGAAAAAATATATATCAATCATTTGTCCCCGTTGCAAAGCCGCTGGAGTATTATACTCAGTATATCCGTTTTCAACCATATTGTGTGGTCCCCAAGAATAGCTTTAACAGCTGTCCTTTTAATTAGTTTTTATATGGAACCGTCTGGAATTCATAATACTCAGATACCTGGGGGATGAACTAAGTTATTGCTTACCTGTATGTGCATTTGTGTACCATGTGCGTGATTGTAAACATCCGGTACCGGGTATTTATATAAATGATAAAATCTAGAAGTACGTTACTATTCATAATTTCCTCCGCTATCTTTGGAGAAACTTACGAACACAAGTCGTATGCGGCTGTATGTTATTGAACAAATTGTATTTGTCTGTACAAGGACGTTTATTTAGAATGGAAACATTTTGTTTATTCTCTTTTAAAGGCGTAATTTCTATATATATTTGGATGGGCAAATACAAACCTGTTTATCATGGAGGTCACCTCATCCTAAGCGGTCTCTTTTAATTTTGTCCTCTTGGCCCCAAGCCCCGCAAATTTTCCAAAGAGACAACCCTCTCGGTCGTTCACCTCTTTGACCAACATCAACCTTTCCTTCTCCGAACAATTCGGCTATTTTTAGCAGACGATATTTTTGTACCGGAAGTTAGGGAGGTTTCCAGATTGGCCCCTTACGAACATAAGAATTATTCTCAAACTCAAACTCAGTTGAATTTTTCCTAAGTTTGTTTCGAGAAATGGAATTTTAGAAAAATCTCAGCTGAGATATTTCTTTGAATCGGAGCAAACACTTGAGTTTTTTTTCGAGAAATCCAGGCCAGGTATATTCACAGATTGTAAAATTTCAGATTAAAACACTATTTCTGAAATTAAAGATATGTTAAAACTATAAAATGAACAACTGCATACTATTCTAATCATAAAGAAAAGTGAGTGTCATTGTCTAAAAAATAATATTGATCAGATTGGACAGGCAAATTTATAAGTTGAGCTAATAAATGTACATTAAATAAGAAAACAAATCTATTCTAGAATCAACAAGAGAAGAACAGAAAACTTGCAAGAGAAAAATATTTGAGAATGATATGACTGGTAGGTTTGTTAATGTGTGAAATAAATCCAGTAATAATGAAAAAAATAGAGCTACGAGAAATTTAAAAGGGAAGGTCACAGAGAATTTGTTTTGCTTCCCCATATTTATAATTAGAGTGTAGTACATTTTTGTATTGATTAATACTGTTCAATATCTTTACTTATTGTAAGAGTTCAATATTCATTACAATGTACTCAGAGGTTAGCTTTGGTGACACTCTACTCACCTGCTACTTCCAGTTAAAATGTTAAAGAGTCTGGTGGTTGATCCTCGTCATCTTTTGTTTTATAGTGAACAATCTCATTTGCAGATTCATTGTACAATGTAGTCCAAAACACAGGGTTCGAAATTACCGTAGGACCGATAGCCCGAGGCTAGAAGAATTGCGCTCGGTCTAGGCCAAGTTGTTTTTTCGTAGACCGTGTGTCTAGGTGATTTACGACTATCAATTTCCGGAAATTGTGTTCCGCGAAGACATCGTTTTCTATCTTATGTAAAATCCTCGGTCATGTCGGCACTTGAAATAAACTACTCATGTCCCCTCTATATGTAAGAACTTATATGACTATGATCACGAGTTCAAGGTTACTTTTTCAATAACAAAATATGTGGAAATTCTTACCGGGAGTTTCAAAACCGAAGTCTAAACGGAAAGTTGACACCCGTGAAAGTAATAAGGCATACGATGCCACAAAAAGGAATACAATGGCTTCAAATGTACAAATGGCTACATTTTGACGGAGAAAGTCAGCTGATGTCCTGTGACAGTCACAGTGACTGGTGTACAAAATTTGGGAAAGACGACCCAGACGGTAAATTTGTTAACGGCACCGATAATTTCAAAAAAGACACCTTAGATTACTGGAGGAGGAGGAGGTATTAGAGTATTCAGAGATGGAGTCAGATTATGAACTGGAACCTGAGGACAAATAAAAATTCAGAATATTTGCCTTTTATTAACGTTTTTCAATCTTTGAAACAAACAAAAAAATCACTTTTTTGACACAATTTTTGCACATCTCTTACATTCAAAACATACTCAGAATGCAGGATTTTGCATGTAATTATTAAAAATGTTCAAGGGCGGGCATGCCCCCAAACCCCTCTTGCAGAAGCTCACCGCAAATACAGTTCTAGACATTTTCCTTCAGGGCTAGAATAGATTAAATCAGTCTAGCCCTGCAGTCTAGACATCAATTCCCATTAAATTCTATCCCTGAAACATGATACTTGTAACCTATTTCAGCCCACATGACTGTGTTTACTTTCATGGACTGCCATTATAATTCCTTTTTTCATTTTGTTTACAGATCAGACAATGCCTTCAACAGTTGGTGCTGTACTTAGACTATTAGGAAATATAGAAGAAGTGCAAATTTTTATAAAATACAGAAAACTGTTAACACCAACCCTGGAACCATTCATTCAAAGACAAATATGACATAGCATTAGCTAAAGTACAAACAAAGGTCTTGAAGAAGCACACTCAACTGAAAAATTCATTAGAAGACAAAACACAATTCATTAAAAACTGTGGCAGAAAAACTACTTAGATATTGGAAAATGGATGTTTTTAGAAAACATGACTTTATTTTAAACCAGCGAGTGATTGATTGTTGTTAAACACCAAGTGAGCAATTTTTTCAGCTATATCAGGACAAGAACAAGTTGCATTACGACGGTATGTTGATGATGGTCAATTTGATAATTAACTTTGTATAGTGCCGACTCGCTTGTACAAGTCTATGGGTAGATGACTGACAATTAATTAATCTGCATTGAGTCGAATCCATGATCTACCACACTTTATCAGGCAAGCACACGATAACCATTAGGCCAAAAAGATAAATGCATGTTTTGGGTTTATGAAACATAGCAAAGCCAAACAAAGATCTGCAATTTATATATATATAAACGTCTAAAATGTAAGCACAACGATATAAAAAAAAATGTTAAAATGTAATAAAAATAACTATAAGTCTACTAAAAGACTATAATTAAATCGACGGATATTTCACATGACCGACAAGCTTTATCAGCGTCTGTATTCTGATTTGAAAAATTGTCACGTGAACATCAGTTATCGTGACGTAAATTACTAAAAATCATAATCTTGAACTTTATACTATTTATATATTGGGACAGGTGTCATTATAAATATATTTGTTTTTTCTGAAATTAAGTAATGCTACAAGTTTTAACTATCTAAATCATGGTATTCATTTAAGATAAGCCTCACACTGAACATGGAAATTGAAATGTTAATTTTTATAACGATTTTTATAACGATTTGTAATTTTTTTCATTTTATCTTTACACAGGATATTCAAGAGACAAGCGTGAAATGTAATTAGAAGCAGCCATCCACAAAAGTCAATTGTCTCTGGCTATTTTGATTCCAACCAATGATTAAAAAATAAAAATGTGGACTTTTTTTATACACTCAGGTGACAAAAGTATTTCGCGTTTTGTGTACACAACGTCACGCTACCAGATAAGAATGTACTTCGGTTGCCTATAACTTTTTTGACATTGATCATTACGTAACCAAATTTAGACATGATAATTTACTAAATATGGCGTGTTAGTGACGTAATTTCGACGCGCGTACACAAAGCGTAAACGCTGCAAAAAGGGAGTTTCAAACATGGCTAGAAAAACAAAGGAGATGAGCCCTGACCAAAAACGGCAAGTAGTACGGCTACACCAGGAAGGATTTAAAAAAACAGAAATCGGAAAGATAATTGGATTTAGTCGATCTGCAGTGTCTAGATTTTATAAAAGATTTGATCAACGGGAAAATATAGAAAATAAGCCGCGAACAGGTCGCCCTAGATCTACGAGCAAGCAAGGTGAGCGTGCATTGATAAGGATGGTAGAAGAAGCTTACGCGATTTGATGAATGAATTTAATCAGTCTGTTCCAGTTCTGATTTGTAAAAGGTCAATTCAAAGACGACTGAATAAAAATGGCTTTCACAGAAGAATTGTTGCGAAAACACTGACAATTTCGTTGAAAAATAGAAAAAATCGTGTGCGATGGTGCCGAAATAGACTACACTGGACAATACAAGAACAATGGAATAAAATAATATTTTCTGATGAAATGCAGATGGTGATAGGGAAAAATTCACGTGTGTATGTGTGGCGGAAATCCGAGGAAAGGTGGAACACGCAATGTTTAGGATTGTATGGAAGTCGTAATGGCGGCGCCCGTGTGTTTGTAATGTTTTGGGGGTGTATATGTAAAGACGGAGTTGGTACAATCACAGATGTAGAAGGAAATATTAACTAACTCGGCCAAGTACATAGACATCCTTGATAATAATCTTTGGCCAGTCGTTGCAAAATTCGAAAATAATCAGTGGATTTTCCAAGATGACAACGCCCCGGTACATCAGTCAGTACAGACAAAATTGTGGAAAGATAGCAATGATGTCGATTGTCTTGATTGGCCATCCCAATTACCAGATCTTAATATAATCGAAAACATTTGGAGAGTAATTAAAATACGACTACAACGGAAACAACACACCATTAATTCCAATGATGACCTAATCCGCGCCGTCACAAGAATTTGGTATTCCATTTCAAGTGTGTAAATTTCAAACTTATATCGATTTCTTCCAAGACGACTAAGACATGTAATTAAAGCTAAAGGTCATGCTACTAAATACTGAAAGTTTGGTGAGTATAATTTTATTTATTATCAAGTTATAGCTTGTCCAACATCAACAAACTTCAACCGCATAACTTAAGAGTGACGTCGTAAACGTGAAATACTTTTGTCACATAACTGTACATGTATTATGAAGTATTAATTTAAGATTTGTAATTTATTAAAAGAACAAAAGTAATGTGATTTATTCCCACTTTGGAATAATTCCGGTTATCTGGGGCGATCGGGTATATGTTTAATTAGAGTTATCCCGCTTTGGGGGTACATCGATTAAATACGCCTTCATGCGTTGAAGTAGCAAAGCTGACGTCACATTTCCTTTCTTTTCCGCATGGCCATTGAGGAAGACGCAAGTGTATTTTACTCTACGAAAATATTAGAAATTTTATTTAAAATACCGAAAGGATATGATTTAATTGACCAAAAAACAATATCTGCTTGATATTGCAATATGACTTTAATCAATTTTGGATGTAATTTTAGTTTCTTTCTGCAAGACATTGAAAAATACTGACGGCGTGGACGGGCCACGTGGCCGCCATTTTTCTTATCCTGATTGACGTTCTTTGATATCCAATTTAATGTGATAAAAGATGAAACAAGTACATGTATTTGGGTGGTAAGTTGTTTTCATATGGCGATTCTGAAAAAGGGGGGTTTGTCAAATTTCCGAAGGTCACTGTAGATTATTTAATTTTCAAGTTGTTACAGGATAAATATTTTATTTTTCAATGAAAGAGTAATATGAGCAATATTTGAGGCCCCCTTTTTTCCGCAGAATCATATGGTCGTCCCCTGACCTCGAATTTCTAGGACTGATATAATTTTAGTTTTTTACAGGTACGAATTTTACTGAACAAGTCAGACTTGAGTTGTAGTATTTTGTGGTGTAGTCTAAACAATGGGAAAGACAGTACGGATGTCTACGAGGGTTTCCAAGAGCCCGTACGCCAGCAGAAGAAAGCGTGCTCGATCCAGTAGCATGGCTTCCGAGGACACATCGTCGTCTGGGTGCAACACACAAATTCAACAAAGGGAGAGTGTTCTGGCGATGACTCAAAATGGACAGACAGTTAGTCTGGGAACATCTATGAATATTCCTATGGATAGAGAACAGCTAAACCAGGTGGCTAGTTCTGTCTTGGCACAAATAGTTCCAGATATTAGAGGGGAAATCATCCAAGCAGTCAACTCATTGAGGAATTCTCCTGCCGTAGCAGTCTCGCCAGATTCTATTATAAATAGGACATCCAACCAAGGTACATGTATATCAATTAGTTCAAATAATCAGTCTATGTCATCAGTAATTAGTATAAATGATCAATTAGGTCTTAACGTATCACAACAGTTAAGGGGGAAAATAGTTAATGGTGAATATGTGGATCTTGGTGCCCTTCTTGCTAATTCAGCACAGGACCAACCTAGTTGTTTTACAATCAATATTAATGGGCAGTTACAAGTACAGCCTAAAGCTAGTAAGAAGATCAGTGATATAAACACGTGGCTTGACGTCTTTCTTACATACATTAGTATATACATTTCTGCTCACCCAGAAAGTACACAGGGTTTACTAAAGTATATGTACACTGTAAAATTAGGTGCTAGCAGATCTACCGGGTTAGGCTGGAGGGAATATGACCAACAGTTCCCTTTAAAGAAATCAAAATGCCCAGCTTTATCATGGGGTACTGTAGACCAACTATGGCACAAGCATTACATACAGAAAATGTTTTGAATATAATAACAAAGGTAAATGCTCCCTACCACATTGTCGCTACCTTCATAGATGTTTAAAATGCAAAAATCCCCACCCGGCCATCAATTGTAGAGTATACAACCCTACACAAAATATGTCACAAGACACGTACACGACCCAGGGACAGGGATCAAACAGAAATGTTCGTCCCGTCGAAGGGTCAAGTATCAAATATTATAATAGAAGGGGAAGGAATGCAAGTAGACAGCTATCATATAGGGGATCTAATGAAGCTTGGAAAAACCCTAATGAAAATTGATGTACTTACGAGCATGCTATAAAATTATCCAAATAAAATCTATAAACAAATCTTAGCTGAGGGTTTCTTAATTGGATTTAATGTTGGTTATGAAGGTCCACGCATACCAACCAATTGTCATAATTTAGCCTCTACATACATTTTATGAAAATCAGCTTGAGCAGAAACTTATAAAAGAACTGAAGCTGGGCAGAATTGCTGGTCCATTTTCTTACCGACCCCTGAAAAATTTGAGAATTTCCCCAATTGGCCTGGTTCCAAAAAAATATCGGGGGGTTGGCGTCTAATACATAGCTTATCATACCCCCTGGGTAATAGCGTGAATAGTCACATAGACCCGGAATGCACCACAGTTCAATACACCTCTTTTGACAAGGTTTTAGACACCATTAGTGATTGTGGTCCACTTTCTCTCATGAGGCGTATGGACATTTCGTCAGCATTTAGATTACTCATTATAAATCCGGGAGATTTTGAACTTTTTGGTTTTAAATTTAAAGATAATTACTATTTCGACAAATACCTGCGAATGGGCTGTTCCGCCTCATGTCGGCTATTTGAAAAAAATGCCACATTTTTAGAATGGTTAGTCAAAAACAGGTAGAAAAAACGCACTATTTGAGCATTATTTAGATGATTTCTTTTTTGTCGGGAAGGCTAACTCCCTGGAATGTAAAGATTTAATGTCAGTATTTAGTACTGTATGTGACGAGTTGGGTGTTCCTTTAGCTGCAGAAAAAACTATTGGTCCAGCTACTGTTATAATTTTTCTTGGGTTAGAAATTGACACAAACGAAATGGTTGTTAGAATACCAATTGAAAAGATAACTGAAACAAAAGAAAAACTCGTATTTGTCTTAAATAGTAAAAAAGTAACTTTGAGAACGCTACAATCCTTGATTGGTTTACTTAATTTTTGTGCCCGCGCTATTCTCCCAGTTAGGGCCTTCAACAGAAGATTTTGCGGGGTCAAAAAACCGGACCATTTTATAAGGCTTTCTGTTGGTATGAAAGAAGATATCACAGTGTGGTTAAAATTTCTCGATGAATTCAACGGGTTGCGTAAATTTGGGGAAAATGTCTGGTTGTCAAATGAGCAGTTGAATCTGTATACTGACAGTTCCGGTAACGCAAATCGCGGCTGCGGTGTATATTTTTGTGGTCGCTGGGCCTATTTTCCTTTGCCAGTCGAATGTCATTTTTGTGATATCATGCTAGACATGACATTCTGGAAGCTCGTCCCTATTCTGTTGGCAATTTTTCTGTTCAAAAACAATCTAGTGAATAAACAAATAATTGTTCACACAAGACAATAGTTCTCTGGTTTCTGTCTTAAATAAAAAAAAACAAAGTCGAAGCGCGTTATGCAGTTGATCCGACTTCTGGTACTAAAAATGTTATTCAATTTGCAGTGGAAATCTTCCCACATCGAAGGTCGTAACAACTGCGTAGCAGATGCAATATCTCGCAAACTGTGGGCGAGATTCAGGAGTCTGGTCCCAGACGCAGATTTATTTCCAACCCCGATATCCCAAAATATTCAGTCTAGAAATATTTTTAAAACGTCCACACACTACTTAACTGAAATATGAAAAGTCCTCCTCTATTACACTATGAATATCTTCTTGGTCTTATGTTTGTGTCTCCACGGTCCTCGTTGTACTACCAGTGTTGTGGGTATCTCCGACATTGGGTGGATCAGTATTTGTACTTAATGTGACCATCCTAGATGACAGCATCACTAGTGGAGTTTGTGGTTCCATAGTACCATTAGTTGAGAGTTGTGGATCGCCCATCCAAAATGCGGAAAGATACTACACCGTACCATCAGGGAATACTACTTTCTCCTCTTTTTTGCCCCTGCATATCCAAAAGGTATTATTGAACTACTGTACGTTTGGCTGTTCATTGCCCTGTTTCTGATTGTGCGTACAGAATTGGTTTTTGTAAATTTAATAAATGCACTTGGTGGTGCCTGAAATCTACTAGTATTAGCGTTCTCATTTTCTGCCACAGTAGGGAGTTCAAGATGACTACTGTCTCTCTTTGTACTTTTAACCACTTCTGAACTCATTACATCAAGACCAAAATCATTAAGAGAAGGGTCTTCTATAACAACACTACTCACTTGAGACCTCTCTGGTGTTGAAGGTAGAGGCGATACAGCCTTTGAGGGTGGTCCAAATAAACCCAGCAATCTACCTTTGATTGATGAAACTTCTATGTGATCATCAAATCCTAGCAGAATGCTTGCAGGAGATGACATCATTGAGAAAGATTCATCTTGCCTCTCCCTCAGTCCCAATGATGGTGTACTGGGGATGGTCATTTCACTCATTTGTGACACATGCCTTTGTCTTTGATGATGCAACATCCTATATTTCAGTGACGACGAAAGCACTTAGTTTATACAAAAAAGGCATTTGATCACTTTGATCGGGTGACTAATCCTGACTTGTCTCATTAGTCTAGCTTGAGTTTTATACTCAGCTTCACACCAAAAATTTCTGATAATATTTCAGCTCTGTCTTTATCAGTGACGCCGTTTTTGTTTTCCAAATGGTCGGATATGTTGTCTTTGATATGTTTGGTGCACAGAAGGCGTTGGACATTAGGAAATACATCATCGATGGCTTTGGTCAAACCAGATTCATCGTCGCTGCCGATACACATGTCTAATAGTTTCGGACAGTCTAGCTTTTATGAGACAGAAATGTATGGTACGATAGGAAGGATCCATCCCAATGAAGAAACATAGGTCCGACAAATAGTGGATGGTCACGTGTATCTTTATTTACAACTTTTATGTTTTTATAAACAAAGTTCGTAACACAAACTGCTCCAAAGTTGAAAGTTCTGTCAATAACAAGCATGTGACCTGGATCGGATTTCAAGAATTGTTGCATGTCTTTCATCTGGTCAGTAGTATAACAAATAAACGATGGTGGTTTATTGTTGCCCTCGGGGTATACTGCTTCCTTAGCAAAATCTACTTAGTTAACCATAGAAATAACCTCTAGTATCTCGTCCGCAACGTTTCCAATAGCACCCAGTCGGTCTTTCTTCTTTGCGCTGTGCTTCAGATTGCGAATTGTGTGGTGATCACGAGGTGAACATTTTTAAGAAGAAGCAAACTAAGTTATAATGATGCAGCAATATCATCTCTGATTGTTTCGGCTCTTGGCAAGTTCCTAAAGATATTTGGATAGTTATTGACATTATCAGTTTGGTTCATATCAGTAAAGTCTTCAATTTCATCAGAACAAATGATGCATAGATTGTGTAGTACGCAACAAGCCATTATCAATTTGGATATGAATTCAACATCATTGGAGTAGCCCTGTGTGGGTCCGGGTTACTACAAATAGGCCTACAGCACCCCCTTGCTTGTAGAAATCAGACTAATTAAGACGACACGTTTGCCGTATGTTGCGACTCGTAATGGTGGAGGACGGGATCCTGGTGGTTGAAACACACATCTTTGGTCCTTACTTCACCTAGACGGGATGGTCGAATGGACCCGATTCGATCAATCGGCTGGTCACGTCAAGCCCTTTAACTGATCCTGTTAACACTGTTCGAGTGTGTTCATGTTGCTATTTGACGGAGATCCTCGGAATTCAGGTGTCGTCCGTAATGACACTCCGTGGTGGGTCATTCTGCATGGCACCTTGAATTCCTAAGGGCTCTTCCAGAGGCAGCAGGACAAAATAGAACAATTATAATGTTTTTGTCCGAAATAATCAAGAGAAGGGATCGTTAAAGAAGGCGGTGGCTAATGGGTCAATCGAGTAGTTGATATTTAGAACAGTTGTTTTATTGGGAACCAGCCCTGATACGAAGCTTGCGTTCATAATAGAAATTCTACTGTTCGAGCATACCATCCTTGGAATTCCTGATACTTTCAGACGGAGATCCTCAGAATTCAAGTATCGCCAGTGTTGGGACTCCGTGGTGGGTGGGGACAGGAGGGGTGATTTATTACATATGGCAACATGGCTGCTTCGGATCCCCTGTGTTTAAATAAACAGATTCCAATAAATCAAAAAAAAAAGGAAAAATGAAATGAGATATGAAGAAGAGATTGAAGTTTCTGACAATTGGTCACGATTTATCGTTTTAAAAAGTAGTGAAGGTGGTGTACCACTGACAAAAATATCACCTTTTGCTATAGAAAAATGCATCAAGAGCTGTGCAGGAGAAGTGAAAAATGTTACCAAATTGAAATATGGCGGTTTGATGATTGAATACCAACGAAAGTTAAAATCATTAAACCTGCTTTCACTAATGCAAATTCAAAATATAACTATATCTTCCACTCCTCATAGAACTCTTAACACCAGTCGCGGAATCATTCGTTACAGAGACGAAAATTTAGACAATCTATCTGATGATGAAATCTGCGAGGAACTAGCACATCAGGGTGTTATTCATGTCAAGCCATTTATAACGAAAAGAAATGGTCAACTAGTAAAACTTAACACTTTCCTTATAACATTTAATTTTCCCAATATCTTATCATCGATACGCATGGGCCTTTACAATGTT
Source organism: Bathymodiolus brooksi (assembly GCA_963680875.1). Classification (NCBI taxonomy): domain Eukaryota; kingdom Metazoa; phylum Mollusca; class Bivalvia; order Mytilida; family Modiolidae; genus Bathymodiolus; species Bathymodiolus brooksi. Next base: position 68,526,628 of record OY804587.1, read on the forward strand.
AGTCAGTCCTTATGTCCCGAATCCAATACGATGATTTAAGTGTCAGAAATTCAGACATTCAGACATAGATTATGTTGGCCAATGTAAAGGACAACTTAAATGTTTTTTATGAATTTAAGTTGAATCGGTGTCATTTCGGATCATTTCCGTTTGAAGTTTTCAGACATTCAAACATAAATTCTGAAGTTCAGACATTCAGACATAGATTCAGAAATTCAGACATAGATTATGTTGGCCAATGTAAAGGACAACTTAAATGTTTTTATGTGTGGAGAGGACAATCCGAAGTGCTCCAATTGTGGTCAACCTCGCATGGCTTCATCCAAAGATTGTCAAAATTTCATTAGAGAAAAAGAAATCCAAAAGATAAAATCAGAAAAAAATATTTCATACCCTGAGGCGCGCAGATTCGTCTCTGCAGCCAATGATTCACCTGCACAAACATCATATGCAGGTGTCGCTAAGCGTGTTTTCAATTCAGTTGAAACTCAAGCAATGTTTACCTGGATTGAAAACACCGAAAAACCAACTCGGCTGACTGGTAAACCAAAAGAAAGATTTGTAGCAACATCACATAAAATATCAAGTTTTTCTCAGACAGTTACCACTTCAGTTAAAACTTCAATTTCTTCAACTATGAAAACAAATGTTAACAACAAAACTTCAAAAAGTCAACTCTCCAAAGGTCCTCCACAGGGACATGGACAATTGATTAAGAACCCTGTCCAGGTCCACAATATATATGGATATCGATATCTTGATGATTCGGAAGAGGCATCTGTATGGAATCTTCCGCCGGATGATTCACCATCTCCCATGGATGAGTCGCCATCAGAAACGCACAGATCTCCAAAGGGTGGTGGGCGGAAAGGAAAACAACGGAAGAAAAACTTTTCCCCGATCCGACACCCATGATGGCTCCGATCATCCAATGGAATTGTCTAAAGGTTAATTTCATTGAAATTACTTTAGTGGTTCAAGCCTTTCTACCAGTTGCATTTTGTCTTCAAGAGACACATTTGACGAAAAGTTATACTATAAATCTTAAAAATTATTCCGTGTACAGCACGTATGTAGATGGGGATGAACGAGCTGCAGGCGGCTCAACAATCCTCGTTCGAGATAGCATTTTACATAGTTATGTTAATCTCAACACAGATCTGCAGACTTGCTGTACGCATCACTTTAGATAAAACGATAACTTTATGTTCGGTTTACAAAGCACCAAATTCAGCACTCAGTTTAGCCCAACTCACAAATGTAGCTGATCAGTTGCCTACCCCGTTCATTGTCATGGGCGACTTTAATGGACATAACTCCTTCTGTGGTAGCAAAACAACCACCGACAAAGACAAAACACTTGCAGACATTTTCTCCCAGGAAGGATTATGTATCTTTAACGACGGTACTGATACATATTTACATCCTGTGAATGGGTCTTATTCAGCTATTGATCTGACTGTTACTGATCCATCTCTTCTTCTAGATTTCTCATGGAAAGTCCATGACGATCTCTGTGGACGTGATCATTTCCCCATTATTTTAGAAAGCTTAAATTCTACTATAGGTGAAAGACCTACACGGTATAAATATGACAAAACTGACTGGCACCCTCTACGAACAGATGTGCAGGAAAAAACTTCAAACGGAAATGAGCCGAAATGACACCGATCCAACTTTGAAGTTTAATGAAACTGATATCAATAGCTTATGAGACTATACCAAATCCAAAACACCTAGGTAAACCATGGTTTAATGATGAATGCAAAGATGCCATCAAAAATTGCAAAAAGGCCGAACGACGGTTCGGAAAACATCCAACATCGGACAACCTCGGCAATTTCCGCATCTTCAGGGCGAAAGCTAGAAGAACATTGAAGCACAATCGGCGCACTTCCTGGCGTAATTTTGTTTCTAAATTAAATTGCCATACACCGATGAATAAGGTTTGGAATATGGTACAAAAAAATTAAAACAAACGTCCATCATTTAAAAGATGGACAAGACACTTTAACATCTGAACAGGACATCTCAAATAAATTAGGCCAAGCATTTTCAAAAAAAAACTCTTCTATCCAAAATTACCATCCAGAATTTCAAAAATCTAAAAAGCAAAAAAAAACAAACTAAACCGAATTTTAAGGTAAGAATTTGGAGGAATACAATCGCCCGTTTTCGTTAGATGAATTGAGAAAATCGTTGGATAAGGCGCATGACACTGCATGTTGCCCCGACGATATCCATTACCAGCTTCTCAAACATCTTCCAGAATCGGCACTCCAAACTCTTTTAGATCTCATGAATGACATTTGGGAAACAGGCGACTTGCCGTCAATTTGGAAATTAGCTAATGTCATTCCTATTCCAAAACCTGGTAAAGACCATTCCGAACCGTCGAATTATCGGCCTATTGCACTAACTAGTTGCGTGTGTTAAACCATGGAACGGATGATCAATGCTCGCCTTGTATGGTTTCGTGAATCCAATGGACTCTTGTCCAATATACAGTGTGGATTCCGTCAAGGTAGAAACACTTTAGATCATCCTGTCCGTTTTGAAACTTTTATTCGAAACGCTTTTGCCACAAAGGAACATGCTGTGTCTGTCTTTCCCGATTTAGAAAAAGCATATGACACAACATGGAAATATGGCATTTTAAAAGACCTCTTTGATATGGGGTTGAAAGGTAAGCTACCTAATTTTATTTCAAATTTACTATCTGACAGAGAATTTAATGTCGGAGTTAATTCAACCTATTCTGACATTCAGGAACAAGAGATGAGAGTTCCCCAGGGAAGCATCCTCTCTGTTACATTTCTTAGTATAAATATAAACAGTCTTGCTAAAGGTTTAAATGATAACATTGAGGGTTCTCTCTATGTAGATGACTTCTTGATATGTTATCGGGGCAAGAATATAAACACCATTGAACGAAAATTACAACTATGTCTAAATAAGATAGAAAAATGGTCAATGGAGAATGGATTTAAATTCTCTAGCACAAAAACTGTAGGGATGCACTTTTGTAATAAAAGAGAACTCCATCCAGACCTAGAGTTACAATTATACAATTCTCCTATAAAAATAGTCACAGAAACAAAATTGTGGGTCTCATTTTGATAATAAACTTACCTTTCTACCTCGTATTAAAATGCTTGAAAATAAGTGCCTTAAAGCACTTAATATTTTGAAATTTGTGTCCAGTACCGACTGGGTTGCGGATAACACGGTTTTATTAAATTTATATAGATCGTCGATTGCATTACGGATGCATCGTTTACGGTTCAGCCCGTCCATCGTATATCAAGTTGCTAGATGCAGTCCATCATCAAGGATTACGACTCTCACTTGGAGCGTTCAGAGCGTCTCCAGTTGAAAATTTGTATGTTGAAGATAACGAGCCTTCCCTTGAAAACAGAAGTATCAAACTTGGTATGCAGTATGCAACGAAATTGAAGGCTTATCCTTCAAATCCTGCATACGACTGTGTTTTCAATCCTTTATTTGAAAATGTTTACGATAAACAACCCAATACAATTCAACCTTTGAAAATTCTGATATAAATATGGATGACATAGCACCTATTGTAATTCATGAAAACCCTCCATGGTTAAACCCAAAACTTACCTTTAATTTTGAACTTACAAAATAAAAAATATCTGAAGCAAATCCTTTACTAATTCAGCAACATTTTGCTGAAATTAGATCGGTAACATCTGAATACTCTGCAATATGTACTGATGGTTCAAAGGATGGTGATAGAGTAGCATCGGCAGCTGTTTTTGGACAGCAGGTCTACTCTGCTCGATTACCATCTGCCAGTTCGATCCTCAGTGCAGACGCTAATGCAATACTTCTTGCTTTCAAGTTCGTTACCTCTTCTGATAAGAGTAAATTCATGATCTGTTCAGATTCTCTTTCTTGCCTGTTGGCAAATAAGGGTAAAAACAAAATTATCGAACTCCGAACAAGGAAAGTCAAAACTCATAAGTATATAAACAGACAAAATTAGTCAACAACCGGAAAACCGTAATGACCCTGACTTGGTACAGGCATTTCTAAAGAAATGGTGGGTTGAATCAGATTTTAAAGCGCCAAACCTCTCCCTTTCATTACGGCTCAAAGTCTCCGGCTGTCACTATAACAGTATTTATAACAATACTTGAACAAAACAGTTAAAACAGTTGTCAAAGCAGCACAAAACCCGACATTTTTGTTGACACCTTATCTTTATACATTTTCACTATATGAAAATCCATCGCTTATAATCTTTTCTGCAGAGACGGAATATATTTCGAAAAGATCTTGGTATCGGAATATAAACTTTTTAAGAGATCGAATAAGGCGAATCTTTGTATAGCCCTGATCCAGTATCCTGTTTCTCAGATGAAGATGACGTTTCAGGAAATCAGAATAATTGCTACTGGTCCTTGCATAACGAATCAATTGCGAGATGTAAACACCATATGCAGGAGAAGCTGGTATATTGCTGCACATCTTTGGAAAATTTATGATTTTAAAATTGAAGTCGTCCCGTTTATCATAAATTTTAGTACTGATTAGACCACTGTCGTCAAATTCGAGGTATAAGTCCAAAAATGATGCGGACGAAGTTGTGAGAGTTGTAAAACTCAAAACCCTTTTATTTTAAAAATTGTTGAAATTTATAAAAGCCTTGTTGCTATTGGTAAATATGTTATTTTCACATAGATCCCTAGCCATATAGGTATCCATGGGAAAACAGTCGTTGACAAGGAAGCCAAGAACGCATTGGATGATCCTGTATCCAATTGTTCTATTTCTTATAATGCTTTTAAACCTTTAATTATGAAATATATTTTAAAACGCTGGCAAGACAGTTGGGACCAGCAAATTTATAAAAAAATGCACGAAATACATTCCCTAGTTGGCAAAACTCCCTGTTCTTACAGTCAAAATTGGAAGGAACAGGTAGTCTTGACCAGATGTCGCATAGGTCATAGTAGACTTACACATAGTTATTTGTTAAATAATGAGGAACGATCGGAATGTATTCCGTGTAATTCGAACTATTCATGGAAACATGTAGTGCTCGACTGCGTAGATGTTTCTGACGTTCGGCAGAACTTCTACAATGTCAACAATTTATGCGATTTATTTACAAATGTTGCAGGCGTCACAATTCTGATATTTTTCAAAGAAATTGATTTATATCCTAAAATATAGTTGTATAACATATATTCTAAATATATGAGTAGTATATCGGCACAGCTCAAGTAGTATTTGAGGTGGATCTACCGGAAATGACGTTAGTCACGTTATCGGAAGTATGTTCTGCGCATGCCCCCGAAGGGGGTGGAAGGGTGTGCACATGCGCAACCGGAAGCTGCGCAATATCCGCCATAGTGAAGCCTTTTCACCGGAAGTGACGTCATCCCAAAGGGATTCCCTTGGAGCGCGCATGCGCAACTGGAAGTTGCGGAATATGCAATCGGAAGTGCCCAATAATAAATTCATTTAACCCAAAAGAGGATTGAAATGTTTTGTAGCACCAGCTAATCATATCACTGGAAATTGAACCAATCAGATTGGAAGAAATGAACCAACCAGAAAGCAGGATACAAACAGAAACAACCAATTGCAGCCATCGTAATAACCGACTTTTCCTATATAAGCCCGTGATTGATTCCATTTTCATTCTTGGTCAGGGTAGGGGCTCATATACGGCTTTGCATACCTCTTGTACTTTAATGTGAAGTCCTTTCTTTGTTTGTTCTGTTTGTCCCTGTAGGGCTAATATACGGCTTTGCATGCCTCTTGTAATGTGAAGTCCTTTTTTCCTTTGTTTTATGTAAAGTCATCTTGTGTTGATATGTATGTTTTGTCGATCGTTGTTTGTATTTTTTTCTGTAGGTCATTGTGTTGTCTGTTCTTCTTCGATATATTATGATTGCCCCTTTGGTATCTTCAAACTCTTCTTTGTATAATAGGTGTGATCAGTTTCAAGATAAGATCTATAAGATCCTAGACTATGTGCTCTAGTCCGTCTAGGCCTTTGCAAATACCTAATTATAATTTATTAATCTTTGAAATACTATGACGGAGCATGTTTGTCAGTGACTTTGCGTTAGGTCGATGGTTTTCTCCACCACGTTATAACTGAAAGTGGCGTTAAACATCAACATTTTTTTTTAAATCTTTGATCACCTTATTTCATATATAATATATATTATAACATCCAATGTCACGATATGAAAGACGCTACACAGTTATACAATTTCAATTATTTTATAAATACTACGCTCTGGTGATCCGACAAGTTGAAAGATGATTGTATTTTACTACAAATGTGGATTACGTTTTCATAATTTACACAAGCGTTCCGGTGAACCCTAGGTGATTTAAATAGACACGATAAACAAAAATCGATACAAGCATTCTGTATTGCTAAATTGATTTCAACCGTACCAGATTCCAATGTTAAAATATACAGATTATGTGAAAAACGATATACAGATAGTTTTGTACACGTGTGCTGTAACTGTCAATATTCTTTCGAAATCCAAAATATTTGGTGGGACTTAATTATAGAAAATTTCTGTTTATAACTTTATGTTGAACTAAGTAGCTACGAGGATGAGGTATCATACAAAATTGTACTTGGAAGAACTCCGTGTACCGATCTAGGCGATGTTGACCTCAACTCATTCCAGTGAATGTGCTATTTACATGTTACTAAACTGGCAGCAGAATACAACAGCTGTAAAATATATCCAGTAACTGATCTATGCATACTTACAATATCATTAGCGAACTACATATAAAATGAACTATTGTATAAAGAACTTCTAATTGACATTTTATAATTAATGTATTCTATTGTTTAATTTGTATTTGAAATTTCATTGTAATCTCTATATAGAGGAAATAAAGACATGAATGAATGAATGAATGATACCAGTCAAAATATTAACAATTAAATACACAAATTAATTACAATACACCAATTAGACATAATATTAACTATATTTATATCTTGTTGTATATGAGCAAAACCAGCAGTGAAACATTTCAAAATCTATATCCCCCACCCCCTTTTATATCTTTATTACACATATCTCAATAAACAACGTATCCCGTTATATTGGATTTCCATTTGTCTAATTATAAAGACTGGGAATTTTCTATATCCAAACGTTTTAGATAAGGTATTCCGTTATTAATGAGTGCTATGTTTTATCTACCCTACGTCAGTAATGTGTGATTTATATCTGTTATTTGGTGCAATTTTAAATGTGGGACATCTGTTCGTGTAAAGCGCATTATAAGATGCATTTTAATTACGGTCTATCGTGCGACCTTATATTGGTTTCTAAATAGGCCCTGCGTTTAATTATTCATACGCATGCTAATGAAGGAGGATTAAAAACATTATTCAATATACGTTGAGTAATCGAAAAGATATTAACCCTCCAAATAAATGTTAACAATTTCTATTATAGTCCCCCCTTTTGTGTATAATGATTTTGAATATTGGATCGTTATTATATCGTAAAACGTTTCCATTTTATTTTGTATTGACACCTGTCGTATCTATTGATTAATTGATCAGGCTGACTTTAATCAAACCCATACTCACTTCTTTTGGGTTTTCTAAACACCGCCTCATTGTATTGTTTAAAAGAGCTAATATGCCATAAACATCCTTTAGAAAACAAGAGAAAACACAACTGTAATGAATTTTTCAAACACAAACCCTATCTATCAAAGACATGACAGGGTTAAACATTCTACTTATCGGTTTTATTTTATTGTAACTCCCTCCCCCCCCCCCCCCCCCTCTTACCCACTGCGCCAAAAATAAACGCGACTAATCCCCCATATAAAAACATGTGTTTTGAAGCTACCATCATCCAAGAAAACGGAAATGGATGTCTATGTAGATACACATCACATTCGATGGAGGCATTTATATGTCATGCCGTTGGCATCGACTTTCATGGATGAGGAGACAATGGACGGCTGTATCCGAAAAGCCGTGGAATGGTGTGAGGGTTTCACACAATGCCACTCACGTTAAGAAAATCTCTATGTCTGAAACCATCGGTGTAACCCGTAAGGACGACGTGTGGTGTTGGGCCAGTGACCTAATGGTAGTGGCACAATTTTGTGGTTGGAACAAACAGCGCATGTGTGTTCATAAGAACACTTTATCCTTGATTGTATGTACTAGTAGGGTAAAACCAATATTTTTCAAAAAGATATCTGATCTGCTATACATTATCAATTCTCTCATAGGAATGTTTAGATATAACTGTTAATAATGAAGTACGCATATATACCGTATATCGGGGTTTTCGCTATGTTCGCGGCCGTTAAAAAACGCGGAAATTAAACTCCGCGAAAAATTCTCCGAAAATAATAAGAGTTGTCTATCTTTATATCTGTATCTGTATAAAGTACGTCGATGGATCCACTTCTGGGTTTTACTTCTACGGAGTGGGGTGCGCTATGCGACTTAGTAAGAATGTTGGAGAGCAGATTTGAAGCTCTCCAATGTGGATTGGTTTACTGTGTTATCGTCGAGATGGTTCCAGTCTAATACTGTCTTTATGAAGAAAGAGTTTTTATATGGTTCATTGTTCGCCCTTTGGTATACTAGGCCCTTAGAGTTATTGATGACACTATTTTCTACAATGTTTTGTGATATAAAGTCCGAATATTGTCTGGATTTTAATAATCTTTTTGGTCTAGTTTTGGTTACAAAATCAGAGGGAGAAATTGCCGGTACCACGCCCTCAACCACTTTGAACATAAATATTAGACGTTGGGCTGTTCTTCTTTTCTCTAGCGTTGGTATTTCTAGATATATGAGCATTTTGGTTATGCAGCCTGGTTCTCTTGTTTTGTATTCACCTGTGATGAACCTGGCTGCTTGATGTTTTATGCGCTCTAGCCAATCAACCTCTGTTTTGAGATATGGGTCCCAAATTATACCTCCATAGTCCATTATGGATCTTACTAAGGTGATATATACGGTCTTTTTGCCGTTTGTGGGACTGTATTTCAAGTTTCTGCTTAGGAAGCCCAAGGTTGAACTGGCTTTTTTGCAGTATTGTTGATGTGTGTTGACCACTTCATGTCCTCTGAAATTTGAAGGCCTAAGTATGGGTCGTTTATGACTTGTTCTAATATGTGGCCATTTAAGGAATAGAGTTTGCTGCTTTTTTGCTTTATGCTCAAGATGTAACATTTTTTCGCATTAAATCTCATTCCCCAGTTTTCTGCCCAGGTCTCTAAATTTTGTAACTCCAGGAGGTTTTGTTTTGCTGGTAAATTGTATACTTCTGATGATTTTGTATGGCTAGAGTGGTTTGTGCCATGTGAGCTGATGTTGATTTATGCTCATGTTTGGGGCTGCTTGTTTGTAATGGTTTGAATGCTGTTGGTGATGTAATTGAATCTAGCGTTCTTTTATTGGGTCGTAGGTCCAGGTTACTGGATGGTCACTCAAACCACAAGGATAGACACTAGCTTGTTTCTGTCTGGGACCCGGGTTTGCAAATTTTGCTAGTTGTTGTTTTAACCATGATTTGTCCTTTGTGAGATTTATGGCGGTGGCAGCCAATAGTATGAACAGGATAGGGAGTCTAAGCATGTTGGTGGTGATTGGCGGCTCGTGCACTTTAAGTCGTTGAATGTTATATGCTTTGTCAGTGTAGCTTGGATAAACCCAGTGCTTACTAGCAATTGTCTGATTTGTTGTTGTAGATGACGTTGGATGCTATATCTGAAGTTTACTGCTTGTGATGTTATCAGTCTAGCTTGGAAAAATCCATGCTTACTGTCCAATTAACATTAATTGTTTATTTAGGAGTTGTGGGTTTGACGCGTTATAAAAGTTATTAGTGTGGCTTGGAAAATCCCATGCTTACTAATATTATTTTCAAAATAGTTTCGCACACAATGATTTTAGTTTAGCGTGGAAAAACCCATGCTTACTAATGATGTATTAATAATGTTATGTTCAGTTTAGCTTGGAGATGCCCATGCTTACTGAAATTTAGATCGATGGTTGTGTGTATTTGGTCTCAGGCTTGTGGAAATCTTGCAGGGTTGAGTCGGATTTTGTTGTTTCTAGTATAGCTTGGAGATATCCATGCTTACTATTTGTGAGGACGTGGGCAAAATGTTTCTGTGTTTTTTAGTGTAGCTTGGAGAAACCCAAGCTAACTGATCGTGTTATGAATCTTTTGTCTCGTGTCAGTTTAGCTTGGATAACCCATGCTTACTGACTGGCCTGCGTGATCGTCGGGTTTTTGTTGGTACGAATACTTGTGATCTGATTTTTGGTTGAGTGTGTTGTATTTTCCAACAGTCTCTCATAGCCTGGACTGATATTTTCTTCAACCATGCAGAGGCTAAGTTTTCCTTGGGATGGACACCATCTGCATATAATTCAAAGTTGTAATATTTCCTTCGGGCTGTTGTTCTATTGTCCCCTTTTTGTAATTTGAGCTACAGCAGAGGTCCGAGGAGAATTATGGAGAGTAGCTGTTGAGCTTTTTGTTTAATTGTCTAATTTCGCTGTTAATTTTGTAGACTTGGTGCGACAGAAATTCGTCATACATTCAGTTCTACTTTTGGCGCTACATTCTCATGTACTTTGTTACTGTATGCCCATTATCTAGTTCAAACAAGAAATGACAAGGCACGGATCAAATCTGTAAAAGGTCCACTATCCCTTCTTCAAGTCAGAAGCTTAAAACAATTGTTGCTTTAATTCGGATATTTATTATACAATAAAACCTGTCTTTAAGGGCATCATTTCTGTATGACAAATAACTGTCTATAAAGGGCAACCTCATTTTCCCCATTAATAAATAGTGTATATGATATTAACCTGTATATAAAAGGAAGTTGTTCATAAAGGACACCTTTTCAGGTCCCATCGAGAGACGTTATATACAGGTTTGCTGTATATCTTCCCGGCTAGTTTCCTTTCATGTAATACTGTAGAAGTGAAAATGTTATTTTGGGGAATATTCCTGTACTTTTACTGTGGAAAGAAAAATAGTTTATTTAATAAAAATTAGAAAAAAATATCTCAATTGTTTTTTTCTTACTCATGCTGTCGTTAATACAGTATATCATCTATATTCACAAAAAGTTTCACTTGACTTTCTAATGAGACATCATATTCTCATTAAAACTTAACTTGTTCTGTCATGATATACAACTCAAAATGGCTCACTTGGAGTTAAAAAAGCAATCAATATTGACTAACTCTTTTATTGACATTTTTTATGAAAAGAAAGTTTAAACAATCATCTCTCATCTAAGCTGAACGCCAGAAAGGACTGTGAGTCGTGGCTTAGGACAGACACAAAAAACGTGGCGGGGTTAAACCAGTTAAAAAAATTTTCTTAACTGTGCGATTGAAATTTCAACGTGGTTGCCAACACTTTTAATTAAGAACAAATGTAGATCTATGAAACATTTTCATATTTTTTATTCTAATTGCCACATTTTATATATAATCACGAATTATATAGACTATCCGTCTTTTTCCTAATAAACCAAGAAATTGTAGAAAACATTTTGTATTTAAAGAAGAAAAACTTCACTTTAAATGTTACGTGCATAATTTTGAAAATAAACACAATAGCAGCATGTCAAGGAACACATAAAAGTCAAGTACCTGATACAGTAAATGATAGGCTGCGTTCAATTGTATTGGTTTAATAACTTACTATAAATGCTAATTTAATGGATATGTCATACCGAGGGTGCTTAGTTGAAGCACTTTCTGGTGGTAGATAAATATAATAAGAATGAAAGGCGATTCATTTCATGACATCTTAGATAAAGAACAGGAGGGATTCCGATACTTTCGTTCAACAACCAATGCACTGCTTACATTTGTAGTCAATATTCAATGGGTTTAACCAAAAAGAGAGTACAGTAGCTGTCTTCATTGATCTAGAAAAGGCTTTCGATAGCGTATGGAGAGAAGGCTTATTAGTAAAATTAGCTCATGTTGGTGTTAAAGGCAAATTATGGACTTGGATAAACACATTCCTCAGTCATAGAGAAGCCCATTGTGTTGTTAATAAGTTCACTGGAAATTGGTTCCAAACTGGAATTGGACACCTGAAAGGATCTGTTATTTCTCCTATTCTATTTAATGTATTCATCAAAGACATATTCTCCCAAACAAAATCTGACAAAATTAAATTTGCTGACGATGGAAATATTTGGATCACAGGAAAAGAACCAACATCTCTTGAAACAGAAATACAAAAAGATCTAGAGTCAATACACAAATGGACCAAGAAGTGGAGAATAAACATGAATATCGAAAAAAATGAATACTGCGTTTTTTCAAGAACTGGTATGATAAAAGACAACATCAGTATTAGTCTAAATAGGAAATCATTAGAATACAATCCAACTCCTAAGATTTTAGGCTTGACATTAGATGAGAAATTGACATTTTCTTCTCACATCAACATCCTTGAGCAAAAAGTTTCCAGAACAGTAGGAATATTACGCCAAATTAAAGGAATAGCAAAAATCTCATGAAGAATTCTTTTCCAAATTTATCAAAGCCTTGTAGGATCCATTCTATTATATGCCAGTAGTATCTGGCAAATTGGAAATGAGTCAGTTGAAAAAGCTGGATTCAATACAAAGGAAAGGTCCAAGTCTTTGTCTTGATCTTCCAAGCACTGCTAGCGTTGAAGCTCTAGAGGTTACCGCTGGAGTCATCCCATTACATCTGCGACGAGCGGAAATCGCTGGAGTCATCCCATTACATCTGCGACGAGCGGAAATGGTCATTCGAGACTTGGCAAAAATAAACTCATTTCAGACTCATATTCCTATTAAGCAACTATTTGACAACTGGAAACAGAAGGAAACACCTGATTATATTGTCTCACCATTCAGCAAAATGCTTGATCAAGCTAAGGATATGAAAAACCTGACCAGTATAGATGTAAATCCCATGGAACCATGCTTTCTATTCAATTGTCTGTTACCTTCAATGTCTCCACCAGAATATTGGCGTCACTTTGGCTCATCGAAAAACAGATCAACCGAACAAGCAGAATCTGGAAAACAAATTGTATTGGGACAAAATTGCAAACCTTCCACAGAATTCTATTAGCTTTCACAGATGGATCATGTATAACAACCCAGGACCCTGAGGAGCTGGTGCAGTCATCTTCAATGGTAACAGTACCATCGAACTTAAGAGACCTGTATCTAACAGAGCCTCCATTCTATTTCTACTTGGCGAACTAATCGCAATTAAACTTGTTCTGGACTACATTGATCAAACCCAATTCCGATCAATTGACCTTCTCAAAATACTCTCCGGCAGTCAACAATCAATTGGCATCCTCACCTTAAATTGGAAGTCTCACACCTATTTCAATGTCATTAAAGAAATCAAAGCAAAAATGCAAACCTTACAACAATCTGGAATGAGAATTGAACTCGAATGGACTCCTGGCCATGCAGAAGTACAAGGGAATAAAATTGCTGATCGCTTAGCTAAAGAGGCAGCAAAGGAAGCTCAAGAACAAGATATCACAGTTCACACCATGGTAACAAAGCAGGATATCATAACTGCATCCAGAAATTCAATTTCAGAAAAATGGCAACATCAATGGGAAAACTCCTTTGGGAACGAGAAAAAACTCAATCCATTGCCTTTGGTTCCTCTGTTGTTGCACCCAAACGCTGCACAGGACACAATTGGAAACTTTTAGCTATTTCACCCACGTGGATGTTTGTTTTGGTTTTCTAATCACGGCTTTGTTATGCATATTACGTGTCGATATCAATCATCAATCAGCTGATTTAGAAAATGGATGACTGGCGCATGTGACGTCACGAGTGGTTCAGCCTCGTTATCGCACTCAATATCTGCATAATTTCTAGGTCGGAAAAAAGGGCGATAAAAGGGATGTTTATCCCTTTTTACGTATCGTTAATCACATGAAAGTGAAAAAATAATTATTTTTACAGCATTTTGGAAGTATTTCACAAAGTTTTGTGAAAAATAAAAAATCGTGTCATGTGTCCTTTAAGGTTCGATTATAGTGTAAATTATTTGATGACAACTGTTAAAATTGAAAGAGCATTCATTCATTTACGTTCACATATCCATTTGTATATAATAAACATGACATAAAAACCTTTCCTTTATTTACACCATAAATGTGTGCCAGTTTGCATTCGGAATTCCTTGGACTCTTCAATGAGTAAGGTACATCACGGATTTTGTCATTTTGGGATAGATCAAGGTAAGGAAAATGTATTATATTGACTTGTTTTTGTTTTAATTTCACTGTGTTCTACATATGCATATAATCAGGAGATCATATTCTTTCCAATTACAGGCATAAGATAACAAAATATGCGTACCTCAATGAATTTTAGCGATAGATTCCAAGTGCAATTGTCGGTCATTTTCTGTTTACAAATATGAAAACCCGTCGTCTGCAACATTAAACAACTGCGCATGAATAATTTTCTCCCAAAAACACGAGTAATTTAGCGGGGTATATATTTATAAAAGCATTTTTTTAATTCATGTTTTGAAGGAAGAATTGGGGCACATCAATTTCATTTCGTTCGTAATTGCGTCCGGTGGGGCATTCTATTTGTTGAAGTTATGAGGTTGTTGTTAGTAACCGTAGTTGTTATTGGTTACTTTGATACATGTATATATATATATTTGATAAACGAACAAATCTAGGAAATATAAACATCTCAGCTTCCTTTGTTTCATCAACAGGGCACGTTTACCTGACCATGTCAAAAATATATTTAAATATTGACGTCCTTATTTTTATAAACTTGGTATGTTGATCATAGCATAGTATTTAATTAGATGTTAAATGTACAAATGAAGCATATATACATGTCATAAGATGCTTATTGTGTTGAAAATCAGCTTCATACTTGTAATATATTGAGATAAAAAGCCATTGTCATGTTATTTCACAATCTCAACTCAACAGCTGAAAAATCAGATTTTTTCATTAAAAGCTTCATGGAGGTACCTTTGTATATGGACATTAATTCTTTCAAATATTGGACTGCCATATACCTGATATAGTTTTTTTGACTGGATATTGATATAGGAATATAAATAAGGCAAAGAAAAGGTTAAAGAAACAAGTTTTTATTGCTCTTAGGTGTACTACCACTAAACATGGGTACCAGTCGAAAAGAACGTATGGGAAAGTAGTACGTAAACAGAAAATGGATTCCTACATTGTTGGATAAAAAATAAACCCTATTAGATACTGCAAAATACTGAATGTCAGCAGACACCTACATATTTTAGGATAATTTTAAGCCCATATTTGATGTCCTTGTGGTTTTAAATAAAACATTGATTGCATTGGATAGATACCACCTGAATTTGTGTTAAATCGAAAGTGAAAGTAGGATTTTTGATGGTAGACATCTTCAGACTGACTGTTTTTTCTTATATGCCATTAAATGTATGTTGATTTTCGGACTTAAGCTTCCTATTAGGTACCCCTTCCGTGAAATATGAGTGTCACTTAGATTAAACTTAAGATGAATCCTGTATGAAAGCTCAATTTTTTTTTATTTAACATAGAAGGCTATGGAGAATTCTTTAGTGGTATTACACCTTTTAGGCAAAAAGCAAGAAACTTGTTTTTGATGGTACCACACTCAAATTGGCTTTGAACAGTCACAACAGACCCAGTTTGACATTTTCCACACCAAAATGTTACAAAATACATCAAGGTGTCATGTTACAGCTTCAATATGAATATTATGCAATATTTTGGAAAATATTCCCCATGCACTAGATGTACATGCACAGAGGGTATTGAAATATAATTTTATACTTATTTATGACTTTACAATTATTGTGACTGGTACATTTAATGTGTTTTTGTAGTAAAAGGGCAGATAATGTTGAAAAAGATTGCTAAAATTAAGAATTTTAACAATTTCATGTTGCGGCATTTAGTCGACTTCAAATACGGTATATGATGATACCGTTTTTGAACATTTTATAATCCTACTTGTTTTTTCTGATAAATTTTGGTAGTTATAGTTAGAACACATGTAAAATGTACAAATGAAAAAAATATAAGGCTATAGAAAGCAGCTTTATTTCAGAATTATGTACTTAAAACCAGGGAATTTTAGTGATCCCAGGAGAATTGTATTTGTCACTGGACATTTATTGTTAATTTTTCAAATTGTCAATGTGGATTTTATATTTTAGAATATAAATTGACTGTAAATGTACATTTGTGCATCCGTCTAACTTGAAACATAACAAAAGTTGTCAAGAAATATTCATTTATTGAGTTTTGAAGAAAATTACAGTTGCAGGTCACAAGAAATAACAGAAACCTGAAAATCAACAATCATAATTTTACATATTTTGGGCAATTTGAAATAATTTTTGCTTAATATCTAGGTATTAGGTCTTATTTAATGTCTTGCAATGCATAATTAATGGGAACATAGCATGAATTAACATAATTTAGTATATTGTGAGATCATTTCTAGGAGGCCAAAAAAAAAGGGGGGGTATGCTTAAAATAAAACATTTCATATTAATTAGATGTTAAATGTACAAATGAAGCATATATACATGTCATAAGATGCTTATTGTGTTGAAAATCAGCTTCATACTTGTAATATATTGAGATAAAAAGCCATTGTCATGTTATTTCACAATCTCAACTCAACAGCTGAAAAATCAGATTTTTTCATTAAAAGCTTCATGGAGGTACCTTTGTATATGGACATTAATTCTTTCAAATATTGGACTGCCATATACCTGATATAGTTTTTTTGACTGGATATTGATATAGGAATATAAATAAGGCAAAGAAAAGGTTAAAGAAACAAGTTTTTATTGCTCTTAGGTGTACTACCACTAAACATGGGTACCAGTCGAAAAGAACGTATGGGAAAGTAGTACGTAAACAGAAAATGGATTCCTACATTGTTGGATAAAAAATAAACCCTATTAGATACTGCAAAATACTGAATGTCAGCAGACACCTACATATTTTAGGATAATTTTAAGCCCATATTTGATGTCCTTGTGGTTTTAAATAAAACATTGATTGCATTGGATAGATACCACCTGAATTTGTGTTAAATCGAAAGTGAAAGTAGGATTTTTGATGGTAGACATCTTCAGACTGACTGTTTTTTCTTATATGCCATTAAATGTATGTTGATTTTCGGACTTAAGCTTCCTATTAGGTACCCCTTCCGTGAAATATGAGTGTCACTTAGATTAAACTTAAGATGAATCCTGTATGAAAGCTCAATTTTTTTTTATTTAACATAGAAGGCTATGGAGAATTCTTTAGTGGTATTACACCTTTTAGGCAAAAAGCAAGAAACTTGTTTTTGATGGTACCACACTCAAATTGGCTTTGAACAGTCACAACAGACCCAGTTTGACATTTTCCACACCAAAATGTTACAAAATACATCAAGGTGTCATGTTACAGCTTCAATATGAATATTATGCAATATTTTGGAAAATATTCCCCATGCACTAGATGTACATGCACAGAGGGTATTGAAATATAATTTTATACTTATTTATGACTTTACAATTATTGTGACTGGTACATTTAATGTGTTTTTGTAGTAAAAGGGCAGATAATGTTGAAAAAGATTGCTAAAATTAAGAATTTTAACAATTTCATGTTGCGGCATTTAGTCGACTTCAAATACGGTATATGATGATACCGTTTTTGAACATTTTATAATCCTACTTGTTTTTTCTGATAAATTTTGGTAGTTATAGTTAGAACACATGTAAAATGTACAAATGAAAAAAATATAAGGCTATAGAAAGCAGCTTTATTTCAGAATTATGTACTTAAAACCAGGGAATTTTAGTGATCCCAGGAGAATTGTATTTGTCACTGGACATTTATTGTTAATTTTTCAAATTGTCAATGTGGATTTTATATTTTAGAATATAAATTGACTGTAAATGTACATTTGTGCATCCGTCTAACTTGAAACATAACAAAAGTTGTCAAGAAATATTCATTTATTGAGTTTTGAAGAAAATTACAGTTGCAGGTCACAAGAAATAACAGAAACCTGAAAATCAACAATCATAATTTTACATATTTTGGGCAATTTGAAATAATTTTTGCTTAATATCTAGGTATTAGGTCTTATTTAATGTCTTGCAATGCATAATTAATGGGAACATAGCATGAATTAACATAATTTAGTATATTGTGAGATCATTTCTAGGAGGCCAAAAAAAAAGGGGGGGTATGCTTAAAATAAAACATTTCATATTAATTAGATGTTAAATGTACAAATGAAGCATATATACATGTCATAAGATGCTTATTGTGTTGAAAATCAGCTTCATACTTGTAATATATTGAGATAAAAAGCCATTGTCATGTTATTTCACAATCTCAACTCAACAGCTGAAAAATCAGATTTTTTCATTAAAAGCTTCATGGAGGTACCTTTGTATATGGACATTAATTCTTTCAAATATTGGACTGCCATATACCTGATATAGTTTTTTTGACTGGATATTGATATAGGAATATAAATAAGGCAAAGAAAAGGTTAAAGAAACAAGTTTTTATTGCTCTTAGGCAAAAAGCAAGAAACTTGTTTTTGATGGTACCACACTCAAATTGGCTTTGAACAGTCACAACAGACCCAGTTTGACATTTTCCACACCAAAATGTTACAAAATACATCAAGGTGTCATGTTACAGCTTCAATATGAATATTATGCAATATTTTGGAAAATATTCCCCATGCACTAGATGTACATGCACAGAGGGTATTGAAATATAATTTTATACTTATTTATGACTTTACAATTATTGTGACTGGTACATTTAATGTGTTTTTGTAGTAAAAGGGCAGATAATGTTGAAAAAGATTGCTAAAATTAAGAATTTTAACAATTTCATGTTGCGGCATTTAGTCGACTTCAAATACGGTATATGATGATACCGTTTTTGAACATTTTATAATCCTACTTGTTTTTTCTGATAAATTTTGGTAGTTATAGTTAGAACACATGTAAAATGTACAAATGAAAAAAATATAAGGCTATAGAAAGCAGCTTTATTTCAGAATTATGTACTTAAAACCAGGGAATTTTAGTGATCCCAGGAGAATTGTATTTGTCACTGGACATTTATTGTTAATTTTTCAAATTGTCAATGTGGATTTTATATTTTAGAATATAAATTGACTGTAAATGTACATTTGTGCATCCGTCTAACTTGAAACATAACAAAAGTTGTCAAGAAATATTCATTTATTGAGTTTTGAAGAAAATTACAGTTGCAGGTCACAAGAAATAACAGAAACCTGAAAATCAACAATCATAATTTTACATATTTTGGGCAATTTGAAATAATTTTTGCTTAATATCTAGGTATTAGGTCTTATTTAATGTCTTGCAATGCATAATTAATGGGAACATAGCATGAATTAACATAATTTAGTATATTGTGAGATCATTTCTAGGAGGCCAAAAAAAAAGGGGGGGTATGCTTAAAATAAAACATTTCATATTAATTAGATGTTAAATGTACAAATGAAGCATATATACATGTCATAAGATGCTTATTGTGTTGAAAATCAGCTTCATACTTGTAATATATTGAGATAAAAAGCCATTGTCATGTTATTTCACAATCTCAACTCAACAGCTGAAAAATCAGATTTTTTCATTAAAAGCTTCATGGAGGTACCTTTGTATATGGACATTAATTCTTTCAAATATTGGACTGCCATATACCTGATATAGTTTTTTTGACTGGATATTGATATAGGAATATAAATAAGGCAAAGAAAAGGTTAAAGAAACAAGTTTTTATTGCTCTTAGGTGTACTACCACTAAACATGGGTACCAGTCGAAAAGAACGTATGGGAAAGTAGTACGTAAACAGAAAATGGATTCCTACATTGTTGGATAAAAAATAAACCCTATTAGATACTGCAAAATACTGAATGTCAGCAGACACCTACATATTTTAGGATAATTTTAAGCCCATATTTGATGTCCTTGTGGTTTTAAATAAAACATTGATTGCATTGGATAGATACCACCTGAATTTGTGTTAAATCGAAAGTGAAAGTAGGATTTTTGATGGTAGACATCTTCAGACTGACTGTTTTTTCTTATATGCCATTAAATGTATGTTGATTTTCGGACTTAAGCTTCCTATTAGGTACCCCTTCCGTGAAATATGAGTGTCACTTAGATTAAACTTAAGATGAATCCTGTATGAAAGCTCAATTTTTTTTTATTTAACATAGAAGGCTATGGAGAATTCTTTAGTGGTATTACACCTTTTAGGCAAAAAGCAAGAAACTTGTTTTTGATGGTACCACACTCAAATTGGCTTTGAACAGTCACAACAGACCCAGTTTGACATTTTCCACACCAAAATGTTACAAAATACATCAAGGTGTCATGTTACAGCTTCAATATGAATATTATGCAATATTTTGGAAAATATTCCCCATGCACTAGATGTACATGCACAGAGGGTATTGAAATATAATTTTATACTTATTTATGACTTTACAATTATTGTGACTGGTACATTTAATGTGTTTTTGTAGTAAAAGGGCAGATAATGTTGAAAAAGATTGCTAAAATTAAGAATTTTAACAATTTCATGTTGCGGCATTTAGTCGACTTCAAATACGGTATATGATGATACCGTTTTTGAACATTTTATAATCCTACTTGTTTTTTCTGATAAATTTTGGTAGTTATAGTTAGAACACATGTAAAATGTACAAATGAAAAAAATATAAGGCTATAGAAAGCAGCTTTATTTCAGAATTATGTACTTAAAACCAGGGAATTTTAGTGATCCCAGGAGAATTGTATTTGTCACTGGACATTTATTGTTAATTTTTCAAATTGTCAATGTGGATTTTATATTTTAGAATATAAATTGACTGTAAATGTACATTTGTGCATCCGTCTAACTTGAAACATAACAAAAGTTGTCAAGAAATATTCATTTATTGAGTTTTGAAGAAAATTACAGTTGCAGGTCACAAGAAATAACAGAAACCTGAAAATCAACAATCATAATTTTACATATTTTGGGCAATTTGAAATAATTTTTGCTTAATATCTAGGTATTAGGTCTTATTTAATGTCTTGCAATGCATAATTAATGGGAACATAGCATGAATTAACATAATTTAGTATATTGTGAGATCATTTCTAGGAGGCCAAAAAAAAAGGGGGGGTATGCTTAAAATAAAACATTTCATATTAATTAGATGTTAAATGTACAAATGAAGCATATATACATGTCATAAGATGCTTATTGTGTTGAAAATCAGCTTCATACTTGTAATATATTGAGATAAAAAGCCATTGTCATGTTATTTCACAATCTCAACTCAACAGCTGAAAAATCAGATTTTTTCATTAAAAGCTTCATGGAGGTACCTTTGTATATGGACATTAATTCTTTCAAATATTGGACTGCCATATACCTGATATAGTTTTTTTGACTGGATATTGATATAGGAATATAAATAAGGCAAAGAAAAGGTTAAAGAAACAAGTTTTTATTGCTCTTAGGTGTACTACCACTAAACATGGGTACCAGTCGAAAAGAACGTATGGGAAAGTAGTACGTAAACAGAAAATGGATTCCTACATTGTTGGATAAAAAATAAACCCTATTAGATACTGCAAAATACTGAATGTCAGCAGACACCTACATATTTTAGGATAATTTTAAGCCCATATTTGATGTCCTTGTGGTTTTAAATAAAACATTGATTGCATTGGATAGATACCACCTGAATTTGTGTTAAATCGAAAGTGAAAGTAGGATTTTTGATGGTAGACATCTTCAGACTGACTGTTTTTTCTTATATGCCATTAAATGTATGTTGATTTTCGGACTTAAGCTTCCTATTAGGTACCCCTTCCGTGAAATATGAGTGTCACTTAGATTAAACTTAAGATGAATCCTGTATGAAAGCTCAATTTTTTTTTATTTAACATAGAAGGCTATGGAGAATTCTTTAGTGGTATTACACCTTTTAGGCAAAAAGCAAGAAACTTGTTTTTGATGGTACCACACTCAAATTGGCTTTGAACAGTCACAACAGACCCAGTTTGACATTTTCCACACCAAAATGTTACAAAATACATCAAGGTGTCATGTTACAGCTTCAATATGAATATTATGCAATATTTTGGAAAATATTCCCCATGCACTAGATGTACATGCACAGAGGGTATTGAAATATAATTTTATACTTATTTATGACTTTACAATTATTGTGACTGGTACATTTAATGTGTTTTTGTAGTAAAAGGGCAGATAATGTTGAAAAAGATTGCTAAAATTAAGAATTTTAACAATTTCATGTTGCGGCATTTAGTCGACTTCAAATACGGTATATGATGATACCGTTTTTGAACATTTTATAATCCTACTTGTTTTTTCTGATAAATTTTGGTAGTTATAGTTAGAACACATGTAAAATGTACAAATGAAAAAAATATAAGGCTATAGAAAGCAGCTTTATTTCAGAATTATGTACTTAAAACCAGGGAATTTTAGTGATCCCAGGAGAATTGTATTTGTCACTGGACATTTATTGTTAATTTTTCAAATTGTCAATGTGGATTTTATATTTTAGAATATAAATTGACTGTAAATGTACATTTGTGCATCCGTCTAACTTGAAACATAACAAAAGTTGTCAAGAAATATTCATTTATTGAGTTTTGAAGAAAATTACAGTTGCAGGTCACAAGAAATAACAGAAACCTGAAAATCAACAATCATAATTTTACATATTTTGGGCAATTTGAAATAATTTTTGCTTAATATCTAGGTATTAGGTCTTATTTAATGTCTTGCAATGCATAATTAATGGGAACATAGCATGAATTAACATAATTTAGTATATTGTGAGATCATTTCTAGGAGGCCAAAAAAAAAGGGGGGGTATGCTTAAAATAAAACATTTCATATTAATTAGATGTTAAATGTACAAATGAAGCATATATACATGTCATAAGATGCTTATTGTGTTGAAAATCAGCTTCATACTTGTAATATATTGAGATAAAAAGCCATTGTCATGTTATTTCACAATCTCAACTCAACAGCTGAAAAATCAGATTTTTTCATTAAAAGCTTCATGGAGGTACCTTTGTATATGGACATTAATTCTTTCAAATATTGGACTGCCATATACCTGATATAGTTTTTTTGACTGGATATTGATATAGGAATATAAATAAGGCAAAGAAAAGGTTAAAGAAACAAGTTTTTATTGCTCTTAGGTGTACTACCACTAAACATGGGTACCAGTCGAAAAGAACGTATGGGAAAGTAGTACGTAAACAGAAAATGGATTCCTACATTGTTGGATAAAAAATAAACCCTATTAGATACTGCAAAATACTGAATGTCAGCAGACACCTACATATTTTAGGATAATTTTAAGCCCATATTTGATGTCCTTGTGGTTTTAAATAAAACATTGATTGCATTGGATAGATACCACCTGAATTTGTGTTAAATCGAAAGTGAAAGTAGGATTTTTGATGGTAGACATCTTCAGACTGACTGTTTTTTCTTATATGCCATTAAATGTATGTTGATTTTCGGACTTAAGCTTCCTATTAGGTACCCCTTCCGTGAAATATGAGTGTCACTTAGATTAAACTTAAGATGAATCCTGTATGAAAGCTCAATTTTTTTTTATTTAACATAGAAGGCTATGGAGAATTCTTTAGTGGTATTACACCTTTTAGGCAAAAAGCAAGAAACTTGTTTTTGATGGTACCACACTCAAATTGGCTTTGAACAGTCACAACAGACCCAGTTTGACATTTTCCACACCAAAATGTTACAAAATACATCAAGGTGTCATGTTACAGCTTCAATATGAATATTATGCAATATTTTGGAAAATATTCCCCATGCACTAGATGTACATGCACAGAGGGTATTGAAATATAATTTTATACTTATTTATGACTTTACAATTATTGTGACTGGTACATTTAATGTGTTTTTGTAGTAAAAGGGCAGATAATGTTGAAAAAGATTGCTAAAATTAAGAATTTTAACAATTTCATGTTGCGGCATTTAGTCGACTTCAAATACGGTATATGATGATACCGTTTTTGAACATTTTATAATCCTACTTGTTTTTTCTGATAAATTTTGGTAGTTATAGTTAGAACACATGTAAAATGTACAAATGAAAAAAATATAAGGCTATAGAAAGCAGCTTTATTTCAGAATTATGTACTTAAAACCAGGGAATTTTAGTGATCCCAGGAGAATTGTATTTGTCACTGGACATTTATTGTTAATTTTTCAAATTGTCAATGTGGATTTTATATTTTAGAATATAAATTGACTGTAAATGTACATTTGTGCATCCGTCTAACTTGAAACATAACAAAAGTTGTCAAGAAATATTCATTTATTGAGTTTTGAAGAAAATTACAGTTGCAGGTCACAAGAAATAACAGAAACCTGAAAATCAACAATCATAATTTTACATATTTTGGGCAATTTGAAATAATTTTTGCTTAATATCTAGGTATTAGGTCTTATTTAATGTCTTGCAATGCATAATTAATGGGAACATAGCATGAATTAACATAATTTAGTATATTGTGAGATCATTTCTAGGAGGCCAAAAAAAAAGGGGGGGTATGCTTAAAATAAAACATTTCATATTAATTAGATGTTAAATGTACAAATGAAGCATATATACATGTCATAAGATGCTTATTGTGTTGAAAATCAGCTTCATACTTGTAATATATTGAGATAAAAAGCCATTGTCATGTTATTTCACAATCTCAACTCAACAGCTGAAAAATCAGATTTTTTCATTAAAAGCTTCATGGAGGTACCTTTGTATATGGACATTAATTCTTTCAAATATTGGACTGCCATATACCTGATATAGTTTTTTTGACTGGATATTGATATAGGAATATAAATAAGGCAAAGAAAAGGTTAAAGAAACAAGTTTTTATTGCTCTTAGGTGTACTACCACTAAACATGGGTACCAGTCGAAAAGAACGTATGGGAAAGTAGTACGTAAACAGAAAATGGATTCCTACATTGTTGGATAAAAAATAAACCCTATTAGATACTGCAAAATACTGAATGTCAGCAGACACCTACATATTTTAGGATAATTTTAAGCCCATATTTGATGTCCTTGTGGTTTTAAATAAAACATTGATTGCATTGGATAGATACCACCTGAATTTGTGTTAAATCGAAAGTGAAAGTAGGATTTTTGATGGTAGACATCTTCAGACTGACTGTTTTTTCTTATATGCCATTAAATGTATGTTGATTTTCGGACTTAAGCTTCCTATTAGGTACCCCTTCCGTGAAATATGAGTGTCACTTAGATTAAACTTAAGATGAATCCTGTATGAAAGCTCAATTTTTTTTTATTTAACATAGAAGGCTATGGAGAATTCTTTAGTGGTATTACACCTTTTAGGCAAAAAGCAAGAAACTTGTTTTTGATGGTACCACACTCAAATTGGCTTTGAACAGTCACAACAGACCCAGTTTGACATTTTCCACACCAAAATGTTACAAAATACATCAAGGTGTCATGTTACAGCTTCAATATGAATATTATGCAATATTTTGGAAAATATTCCCCATGCACTAGATGTACATGCACAGAGGGTATTGAAATATAATTTTATACTTATTTATGACTTTACAATTATTGTGACTGGTACATTTAATGTGTTTTTGTAGTAAAAGGGCAGATAATGTTGAAAAAGATTGCTAAAATTAAGAATTTTAACAATTTCATGTTGCGGCATTTAGTCGACTTCAAATACGGTATATGATGATACCGTTTTTGAACATTTTATAATCCTACTTGTTTTTTCTGATAAATTTTGGTAGTTATAGTTAGAACACATGTAAAATGTACAAATGAAAAAAATATAAGGCTATAGAAAGCAGCTTTATTTCAGAATTATGTACTTAAAACCAGGGAATTTTAGTGATCCCAGGAGAATTGTATTTGTCACTGGACATTTATTGTTAATTTTTCAAATTGTCAATGTGGATTTTATATTTTAGAATATAAATTGACTGTAAATGTACATTTGTGCATCCGTCTAACTTGAAACATAACAAAAGTTGTCAAGAAATATTCATTTATTGAGTTTTGAAGAAAATTACAGTTGCAGGTCACAAGAAATAACAGAAACCTGAAAATCAACAATCATAATTTTACATATTTTGGGCAATTTGAAATAATTTTTGCTTAATATCTAGGTATTAGGTCTTATTTAATGTCTTGCAATGCATAATTAATGGGAACATAGCATGAATTAACATAATTTAGTATATTGTGAGATCATTTCTAGGAGGCCAAAAAAAAAGGGGGGGTATGCTTAAAATAAAACATTTCATATTAATTAGATGTTAAATGTACAAATGAAGCATATATACATGTCATAAGATGCTTATTGTGTTGAAAATCAGCTTCATACTTGTAATATATTGAGATAAAAAGCCATTGTCATGTTATTTCACAATCTCAACTCAACAGCTGAAAAATCAGATTTTTTCATTAAAAGCTTCATGGAGGTACCTTTGTATATGGACATTAATTCTTTCAAATATTGGACTGCCATATACCTGATATAGTTTTTTTGACTGGATATTGATATAGGAATATAAATAAGGCAAAGAAAAGGTTAAAGAAACAAGTTTTTATTGCTCTTAGGTGTACTACCACTAAACATGGGTACCAGTCGAAAAGAACGTATGGGAAAGTAGTACGTAAACAGAAAATGGATTCCTACATTGTTGGATAAAAAATAAACCCTATTAGATACTGCAAAATACTGAATGTCAGCAGACACCTACATATTTTAGGATAATTTTAAGCCCATATTTGATGTCCTTGTGGTTTTAAATAAAACATTGATTGCATTGGATAGATACCACCTGAATTTGTGTTAAATCGAAAGTGAAAGTAGGATTTTTGATGGTAGACATCTTCAGACTGACTGTTTTTTCTTATATGCCATTAAATGTATGTTGATTTTCGGACTTAAGCTTCCTATTAGGTACCCCTTCCGTGAAATATGAGTGTCACTTAGATTAAACTTAAGATGAATCCTGTATGAAAGCTCAATTTTTTTTTATTTAACATAGAAGGCTATGGAGAATTCTTTAGTGGTATTACACCTTTTAGGCAAAAAGCAAGAAACTTGTTTTTGATGGTACCACACTCAAATTGGCTTTGAACAGTCACAACAGACCCAGTTTGACATTTTCCACACCAAAATGTTACAAAATACATCAAGGTGTCATGTTACAGCTTCAATATGAATATTATGCAATATTTTGGAAAATATTCCCCATGCACTAGATGTACATGCACAGAGGGTATTGAAATATAATTTTATACTTATTTATGACTTTACAATTATTGTGACTGGTACATTTAATGTGTTTTTGTAGTAAAAGGGCAGATAATGTTGAAAAAGATTGCTAAAATTAAGAATTTTAACAATTTCATGTTGCGGCATTTAGTCGACTTCAAATACGGTATATGATGATACCGTTTTTGAACATTTTATAATCCTACTTGTTTTTTCTGATAAATTTTGGTAGTTATAGTTAGAACACATGTAAAATGTACAAATGAAAAAAATATAAGGCTATAGAAAGCAGCTTTATTTCAGAATTATGTACTTAAAACCAGGGAATTTTAGTGATCCCAGGAGAATTGTATTTGTCACTGGACATTTATTGTTAATTTTTCAAATTGTCAATGTGGATTTTATATTTTAGAATATAAATTGACTGTAAATGTACATTTGTGCATCCGTCTAACTTGAAACATAACAAAAGTTGTCAAGAAATATTCATTTATTGAGTTTTGAAGAAAATTACAGTTGCAGGTCACAAGAAATAACAGAAACCTGAAAATCAACAATCATAATTTTACATATTTTGGGCAATTTGAAATAATTTTTGCTTAATATCTAGGTATTAGGTCTTATTTAATGTCTTGCAATGCATAATTAATGGGAACATAGCATGAATTAACATAATTTAGTATATTGTGAGATCATTTCTAGGAGGCCAAAAAAAAAGGGGGGGTATGCTTAAAATAAAACATTTCATATTAATTAGATGTTAAATGTACAAATGAAGCATATATACATGTCATAAGATGCTTATTGTGTTGAAAATCAGCTTCATACTTGTAATATATTGAGATAAAAAGCCATTGTCATGTTATTTCACAATCTCAACTCAACAGCTGAAAAATCAGATTTTTTCATTAAAAGCTTCATGGAGGTACCTTTGTATATGGACATTAATTCTTTCAAATATTGGACTGCCATATACCTGATATAGTTTTTTTGACTGGATATTGATATAGGAATATAAATAAGGCAAAGAAAAGGTTAAAGAAACAAGTTTTTATTGCTCTTAGGTGTACTACCACTAAACATGGGTACCAGTCGAAAAGAACGTATGGGAAAGTAGTACGTAAACAGAAAATGGATTCCTACATTGTTGGATAAAAAATAAACCCTATTAGATACTGCAAAATACTGAATGTCAGCAGACACCTACATATTTTAGGATAATTTTAAGCCCATATTTGATGTCCTTGTGGTTTTAAATAAAACATTGATTGCATTGGATAGATACCACCTGAATTTGTGTTAAATCGAAAGTGAAAGTAGGATTTTTGATGGTAGACATCTTCAGACTGACTGTTTTTTCTTATATGCCATTAAATGTATGTTGATTTTCGGACTTAAGCTTCCTATTAGGTACCCCTTCCGTGAAATATGAGTGTCACTTAGATTAAACTTAAGATGAATCCTGTATGAAAGCTCAATTTTTTTTTATTTAACATAGAAGGCTATGGAGAATTCTTTAGTGGTATTACACCTTTTAGGCAAAAAGCAAGAAACTTGTTTTTGATGGTACCACACTCAAATTGGCTTTGAACAGTCACAACAGACCCAGTTTGACATTTTCCACACCAAAATGTTACAAAATACATCAAGGTGTCATGTTACAGCTTCAATATGAATATTATGCAATATTTTGGAAAATATTCCCCATGCACTAGATGTACATGCACAGAGGGTATTGAAATATAATTTTATACTTATTTATGACTTTACAATTATTGTGACTGGTACATTTAATGTGTTTTTGTAGTAAAAGGGCAGATAATGTTGAAAAAGATTGCTAAAATTAAGAATTTTAACAATTTCATGTTGCGGCATTTAGTCGACTTCAAATACGGTATATGATGATACCGTTTTTGAACATTTTATAATCCTACTTGTTTTTTCTGATAAATTTTGGTAGTTATAGTTAGAACACATGTAAAATGTACAAATGAAAAAAATATAAGGCTATAGAAAGCAGCTTTATTTCAGAATTATGTACTTAAAACCAGGGAATTTTAGTGATCCCAGGAGAATTGTATTTGTCACTGGACATTTATTGTTAATTTTTCAAATTGTCAATGTGGATTTTATATTTTAGAATATAAATTGACTGTAAATGTACATTTGTGCATCCGTCTAACTTGAAACATAACAAAAGTTGTCAAGAAATATTCATTTATTGAGTTTTGAAGAAAATTACAGTTGCAGGTCACAAGAAATAACAGAAACCTGAAAATCAACAATCATAATTTTACATATTTTGGGCAATTTGAAATAATTTTTGCTTAATATCTAGGTATTAGGTCTTATTTAATGTCTTGCAATGCATAATTAATGGGAACATAGCATGAATTAACATAATTTAGTATATTGTGAGATCATTTCTAGGAGGCCAAAAAAAAAGGGGGGGTATGCTTAAAATAAAACATTTCATATTAATTAGATGTTAAATGTACAAATGAAGCATATATACATGTCATAAGATGCTTATTGTGTTGAAAATCAGCTTCATACTTGTAATATATTGAGATAAAAAGCCATTGTCATGTTATTTCACAATCTCAACTCAACAGCTGAAAAATCAGATTTTTTCATTAAAAGCTTCATGGAGGTACCTTTGTATATGGACATTAATTCTTTCAAATATTGGACTGCCATATACCTGATATAGTTTTTTTGACTGGATATTGATATAGGAATATAAATAAGGCAAAGAAAAGGTTAAAGAAACAAGTTTTTATTGCTCTTAGGCAAAAAGCAAGAAACTTGTTTTTGATGGTACCACACTCAAATTGGCTTTGAACAGTCACAACAGACCCAGTTTGACATTTTCCACACCAAAATGTTACAAAATACATCAAGGTGTCATGTTACAGCTTCAATATGAATATTATGCAATATTTTGGAAAATATTCCCCATGCACTAGATGTACATGCACAGAGGGTATTGAAATATAATTTTATACTTATTTATGACTTTACAATTATTGTGACTGGTACATTTAATGTGTTTTTGTAGTAAAAGGGCAGATAATGTTGAAAAAGATTGCTAAAATTAAGAATTTTAACAATTTCATGTTGCGGCATTTAGTCGACTTCAAATACGGTATATGATGATACCGTTTTTGAACATTTTATAATCCTACTTGTTTTTTCTGATAAATTTTGGTAGTTATAGTTAGAACACATGTAAAATGTACAAATGAAAAAAATATAAGGCTATAGAAAGCAGCTTTATTTCAGAATTATGTACTTAAAACCAGGGAATTTTAGTGATCCCAGGAGAATTGTATTTGTCACTGGACATTTATTGTTAATTTTTCAAATTGTCAATGTGGATTTTATATTTTAGAATATAAATTGACTGTAAATGTACATTTGTGCATCCGTCTAACTTGAAACATAACAAAAGTTGTCAAGAAATATTCATTTATTGAGTTTTGAAGAAAATTACAGTTGCAGGTCACAAGAAATAACAGAAACCTGAAAATCAACAATCATAATTTTACATATTTTGGGCAATTTGAAATAATTTTTGCTTAATATCTAGGTATTAGGTCTTATTTAATGTCTTGCAATGCATAATTAATGGGAACATAGCATGAATTAACATAATTTAGTATATTGTGAGATCATTTCTAGGAGGCCAAAAAAAAAGGGGGGGTATGCTTAAAATAAAACATTTCATATTAATTAGATGTTAAATGTACAAATGAAGCATATATACATGTCATAAGATGCTTATTGTGTTGAAAATCAGCTTCATACTTGTAATATATTGAGATAAAAAGCCATTGTCATGTTATTTCACAATCTCAACTCAACAGCTGAAAAATCAGATTTTTTCATTAAAAGCTTCATGGAGGTACCTTTGTATATGGACATTAATTCTTTCAAATATTGGACTGCCATATACCTGATATAGTTTTTTTGACTGGATATTGATATAGGAATATAAATAAGGCAAAGAAAAGGTTAAAGAAACAAGTTTTTATTGCTCTTAGGTGTACTACCACTAAACATGGGTACCAGTCGAAAAGAACGTATGGGAAAGTAGTACGTAAACAGAAAATGGATTCCTACATTGTTGGATAAAAAATAAACCCTATTAGATACTGCAAAATACTGAATGTCAGCAGACACCTACATATTTTAGGATAATTTTAAGCCCATATTTGATGTCCTTGTGGTTTTAAATAAAACATTGATTGCATTGGATAGATACCACCTGAATTTGTGTTAAATCGAAAGTGAAAGTAGGATTTTTGATGGTAGACATCTTCAGACTGACTGTTTTTTCTTATATGCCATTAAATGTATGTTGATTTTCGGACTTAAGCTTCCTATTAGGTACCCCTTCCGTGAAATATGAGTGTCACTTAGATTAAACTTAAGATGAATCCTGTATGAAAGCTCAATTTTTTTTTATTTAACATAGAAGGCTATGGAGAATTCTTTAGTGGTATTACACCTTTTAGGCAAAAAGCAAGAAACTTGTTTTTGATGGTACCACACTCAAATTGGCTTTGAACAGTCACAACAGACCCAGTTTGACATTTTCCACACCAAAATGTTACAAAATACATCAAGGTGTCATGTTACAGCTTCAATATGAATATTATGCAATATTTTGGAAAATATTCCCCATGCACTAGATGTACATGCACAGAGGGTATTGAAATATAATTTTATACTTATTTATGACTTTACAATTATTGTGACTGGTACATTTAATGTGTTTTTGTAGTAAAAGGGCAGATAATGTTGAAAAAGATTGCTAAAATTAAGAATTTTAACAATTTCATGTTGCGGCATTTAGTCGACTTCAAATACGGTATATGATGATACCGTTTTTGAACATTTTATAATCCTACTTGTTTTTTCTGATAAATTTTGGTAGTTATAGTTAGAACACATGTAAAATGTACAAATGAAAAAAATATAAGGCTATAGAAAGCAGCTTTATTTCAGAATTATGTACTTAAAACCAGGGAATTTTAGTGATCCCAGGAGAATTGTATTTGTCACTGGACATTTATTGTTAATTTTTCAAATTGTCAATGTGGATTTTATATTTTAGAATATAAATTGACTGTAAATGTACATTTGTGCATCCGTCTAACTTGAAACATAACAAAAGTTGTCAAGAAATATTCATTTATTGAGTTTTGAAGAAAATTACAGTTGCAGGTCACAAGAAATAACAGAAACCTGAAAATCAACAATCATAATTTTACATATTTTGGGCAATTTGAAATAATTTTTGCTTAATATCTAGGTATTAGGTCTTATTTAATGTCTTGCAATGCATAATTAATGGGAACATAGCATGAATTAACATAATTTAGTATATTGTGAGATCATTTCTAGGAGGCCAAAAAAAAAGGGGGGGTATGCTTAAAATAAAACATTTCATATTAATTAGATGTTAAATGTACAAATGAAGCATATATACATGTCATAAGATGCTTATTGTGTTGAAAATCAGCTTCATACTTGTAATATATTGAGATAAAAAGCCATTGTCATGTTATTTCACAATCTCAACTCAACAGCTGAAAAATCAGATTTTTTCATTAAAAGCTTCATGGAGGTACCTTTGTATATGGACATTAATTCTTTCAAATATTGGACTGCCATATACCTGATATAGTTTTTTTGACTGGATATTGATATAGGAATATAAATAAGGCAAAGAAAAGGTTAAAGAAACAAGTTTTTATTGCTCTTAGGTGTACTACCACTAAACATGGGTACCAGTCGAAAAGAACGTATGGGAAAGTAGTACGTAAACAGAAAATGGATTCCTACATTGTTGGATAAAAAATAAACCCTATTAGATACTGCAAAATACTGAATGTCAGCAGACACCTACATATTTTAGGATAATTTTAAGCCCATATTTGATGTCCTTGTGGTTTTAAATAAAACATTGATTGCATTGGATAGATACCACCTGAATTTGTGTTAAATCGAAAGTGAAAGTAGGATTTTTGATGGTAGACATCTTCAGACTGACTGTTTTTTCTTATATGCCATTAAATGTATGTTGATTTTCGGACTTAAGCTTCCTATTAGGTACCCCTTCCGTGAAATATGAGTGTCACTTAGATTAAACTTAAGATGAATCCTGTATGAAAGCTCAATTTTTTTTTATTTAACATAGAAGGCTATGGAGAATTCTTTAGTGGTATTACACCTTTTAGGCAAAAAGCAAGAAACTTGTTTTTGATGGTACCACACTCAAATTGGCTTTGAACAGTCACAACAGACCCAGTTTGACATTTTCCACACCAAAATGTTACAAAATACATCAAGGTGTCATGTTACAGCTTCAATATGAATATTATGCAATATTTTGGAAAATATTCCCCATGCACTAGATGTACATGCACAGAGGGTATTGAAATATAATTTTATACTTATTTATGACTTTACAATTATTGTGACTGGTACATTTAATGTGTTTTTGTAGTAAAAGGGCAGATAATGTTGAAAAAGATTGCTAAAATTAAGAATTTTAACAATTTCATGTTGCGGCATTTAGTCGACTTCAAATACGGTATATGATGATACCGTTTTTGAACATTTTATAATCCTACTTGTTTTTTCTGATAAATTTTGGTAGTTATAGTTAGAACACATGTAAAATGTACAAATGAAAAAAATATAAGGCTATAGAAAGCAGCTTTATTTCAGAATTATGTACTTAAAACCAGGGAATTTTAGTGATCCCAGGAGAATTGTATTTGTCACTGGACATTTATTGTTAATTTTTCAAATTGTCAATGTGGATTTTATATTTTAGAATATAAATTGACTGTAAATGTACATTTGTGCATCCGTCTAACTTGAAACATAACAAAAGTTGTCAAGAAATATTCATTTATTGAGTTTTGAAGAAAATTACAGTTGCAGGTCACAAGAAATAACAGAAACCTGAAAATCAACAATCATAATTTTACATATTTTGGGCAATTTGAAATAATTTTTGCTTAATATCTAGGTATTAGGTCTTATTTAATGTCTTGCAATGCATAATTAATGGGAACATAGCATGAATTAACATAATTTAGTATATTGTGAGATCATTTCTAGGAGGCCAAAAAAAAAGGGGGGGTATGCTTAAAATAAAACATTTCATATTAATTAGATGTTAAATGTACAAATGAAGCATATATACATGTCATAAGATGCTTATTGTGTTGAAAATCAGCTTCATACTTGTAATATATTGAGATAAAAAGCCATTGTCATGTTATTTCACAATCTCAACTCAACAGCTGAAAAATCAGATTTTTTCATTAAAAGCTTCATGGAGGTACCTTTGTATATGGACATTAATTCTTTCAAATATTGGACTGCCATATACCTGATATAGTTTTTTTGACTGGATATTGATATAGGAATATAAATAAGGCAAAGAAAAGGTTAAAGAAACAAGTTTTTATTGCTCTTAGGCAAAAAGCAAGAAACTTGTTTTTGATGGTACCACACTCAAATTGGCTTTGAACAGTCACAACAGACCCAGTTTGACATTTTCCACACCAAAATGTTACAAAATACATCAAGGTGTCATGTTACAGCTTCAATATGAATATTATGCAATATTTTGGAAAATATTCCCCATGCACTAGATGTACATGCACAGAGGGTATTGAAATATAATTTTATACTTATTTATGACTTTACAATTATTGTGACTGGTACATTTAATGTGTTTTTGTAGTAAAAGGGCAGATAATGTTGAAAAAGATTGCTAAAATTAAGAATTTTAACAATTTCATGTTGCGGCATTTAGTCGACTTCAAATACGGTATATGATGATACCGTTTTTGAACATTTTATAATCCTACTTGTTTTTTCTGATAAATTTTGGTAGTTATAGTTAGAACACATGTAAAATGTACAAATGAAAAAAATATAAGGCTATAGAAAGCAGCTTTATTTCAGAATTATGTACTTAAAACCAGGGAATTTTAGTGATCCCAGGAGAATTGTATTTGTCACTGGACATTTATTGTTAATTTTTCAAATTGTCAATGTGGATTTTATATTTTAGAATATAAATTGACTGTAAATGTACATTTGTGCATCCGTCTAACTTGAAACATAACAAAAGTTGTCAAGAAATATTCATTTATTGAGTTTTGAAGAAAATTACAGTTGCAGGTCACAAGAAATAACAGAAACCTGAAAATCAACAATCATAATTTTACATATTTTGGGCAATTTGAAATAATTTTTGCTTAATATCTAGGTATTAGGTCTTATTTAATGTCTTGCAATGCATAATTAATGGGAACATAGCATGAATTAACATAATTTAGTATATTGTGAGATCATTTCTAGGAGGCCAAAAAAAAAGGGGGGGTATGCTTAAAATAAAACATTTCATATTAATTAGATGTTAAATGTACAAATGAAGCATATATACATGTCATAAGATGCTTATTGTGTTGAAAATCAGCTTCATACTTGTAATATATTGAGATAAAAAGCCATTGTCATGTTATTTCACAATCTCAACTCAACAGCTGAAAAATCAGATTTTTTCATTAAAAGCTTCATGGAGGTACCTTTGTATATGGACATTAATTCTTTCAAATATTGGACTGCCATATACCTGATATAGTTTTTTTGACTGGATATTGATATAGGAATATAAATAAGGCAAAGAAAAGGTTAAAGAAACAAGTTTTTATTGCTCTTAGGTGTACTACCACTAAACATGGGTACCAGTCGAAAAGAACGTATGGGAAAGTAGTACGTAAACAGAAAATGGATTCCTACATTGTTGGATAAAAAATAAACCCTATTAGATACTGCAAAATACTGAATGTCAGCAGACACCTACATATTTTAGGATAATTTTAAGCCCATATTTGATGTCCTTGTGGTTTTAAATAAAACATTGATTGCATTGGATAGATACCACCTGAATTTGTGTTAAATCGAAAGTGAAAGTAGGATTTTTGATGGTAGACATCTTCAGACTGACTGTTTTTTCTTATATGCCATTAAATGTATGTTGATTTTCGGACTTAAGCTTCCTATTAGGTACCCCTTCCGTGAAATATGAGTGTCACTTAGATTAAACTTAAGATGAATCCTGTATGAAAGCTCAATTTTTTTTTATTTAACATAGAAGGCTATGGAGAATTCTTTAGTGGTATTACACCTTTTAGGCAAAAAGCAAGAAACTTGTTTTTGATGGTACCACACTCAAATTGGCTTTGAACAGTCACAACAGACCCAGTTTGACATTTTCCACACCAAAATGTTACAAAATACATCAAGGTGTCATGTTACAGCTTCAATATGAATATTATGCAATATTTTGGAAAATATTCCCCATGCACTAGATGTACATGCACAGAGGGTATTGAAATATAATTTTATACTTATTTATGACTTTACAATTATTGTGACTGGTACATTTAATGTGTTTTTGTAGTAAAAGGGCAGATAATGTTGAAAAAGATTGCTAAAATTAAGAATTTTAACAATTTCATGTTGCGGCATTTAGTCGACTTCAAATACGGTATATGATGATACCGTTTTTGAACATTTTATAATCCTACTTGTTTTTTCTGATAAATTTTGGTAGTTATAGTTAGAACACATGTAAAATGTACAAATGAAAAAAATATAAGGCTATAGAAAGCAGCTTTATTTCAGAATTATGTACTTAAAACCAGGGAATTTTAGTGATCCCAGGAGAATTGTATTTGTCACTGGACATTTATTGTTAATTTTTCAAATTGTCAATGTGGATTTTATATTTTAGAATATAAATTGACTGTAAATGTACATTTGTGCATCCGTCTAACTTGAAACATAACAAAAGTTGTCAAGAAATATTCATTTATTGAGTTTTGAAGAAAATTACAGTTGCAGGTCACAAGAAATAACAGAAACCTGAAAATCAACAATCATAATTTTACATATTTTGGGCAATTTGAAATAATTTTTGCTTAATATCTAGGTATTAGGTCTTATTTAATGTCTTGCAATGCATAATTAATGGGAACATAGCATGAATTAACATAATTTAGTATATTGTGAGATCATTTCTAGGAGGCCAAAAAAAAAGGGGGGGTATGCTTAAAATAAAACATTTCATATTAATTAGATGTTAAATGTACAAATGAAGCATATATACATGTCATAAGATGCTTATTGTGTTGAAAATCAGCTTCATACTTGTAATATATTGAGATAAAAAGCCATTGTCATGTTATTTCACAATCTCAACTCAACAGCTGAAAAATCAGATTTTTTCATTAAAAGCTTCATGGAGGTACCTTTGTATATGGACATTAATTCTTTCAAATATTGGACTGCCATATACCTGATATAGTTTTTTTGACTGGATATTGATATAGGAATATAAATAAGGCAAAGAAAAGGTTAAAGAAACAAGTTTTTATTGCTCTTAGGCAAAAAGCAAGAAACTTGTTTTTGATGGTACCACACTCAAATTGGCTTTGAACAGTCACAACAGACCCAGTTTGACATTTTCCACACCAAAATGTTACAAAATACATCAAGGTGTCATGTTACAGCTTCAATATGAATATTATGCAATATTTTGGAAAATATTCCCCATGCACTAGATGTACATGCACAGAGGGTATTGAAATATAATTTTATACTTATTTATGACTTTACAATTATTGTGACTGGTACATTTAATGTGTTTTTGT
Organism: Bathymodiolus brooksi; assembly: GCA_963680875.1. NCBI lineage: Eukaryota > Metazoa > Mollusca > Bivalvia > Mytilida > Modiolidae > Bathymodiolus > Bathymodiolus brooksi. Next base: position 68,564,856 of record OY804587.1, read on the forward strand.
AGTAAAAGGGCAGATAATGTTGAAAAAGATTGCTAAAATTAAGAATTTTAACAATTTCATGTTGCGGCATTTAGTCGACTTCAAATACGGTATATGATGATACCGTTTTTGAACATTTTATAATCCTACTTGTTTTTTCTGATAAATTTTGGTAGTTATAGTTAGAACACATGTAAAATGTACAAATGAAAAAAATATAAGGCTATAGAAAGCAGCTTTATTTCAGAATTATGTACTTAAAACCAGGGAATTTTAGTGATCCCAGGAGAATTGTATTTGTCACTGGACATTTATTGTTAATTTTTCAAATTGTCAATGTGGATTTTATATTTTAGAATATAAATTGACTGTAAATGTACATTTGTGCATCCGTCTAACTTGAAACATAACAAAAGTTGTCAAGAAATATTCATTTATTGAGTTTTGAAGAAAATTACAGTTGCAGGTCACAAGAAATAACAGAAACCTGAAAATCAACAATCATAATTTTACATATTTTGGGCAATTTGAAATAATTTTTGCTTAATATCTAGGTATTAGGTCTTATTTAATGTCTTGCAATGCATAATTAATGGGAACATAGCATGAATTAACATAATTTAGTATATTGTGAGATCATTTCTAGGAGGCCAAAAAAAAAGGGGGGGTATGCTTAAAATAAAACATTTCATATTAATTAGATGTTAAATGTACAAATGAAGCATATATACATGTCATAAGATGCTTATTGTGTTGAAAATCAGCTTCATACTTGTAATATATTGAGATAAAAAGCCATTGTCATGTTATTTCACAATCTCAACTCAACAGCTGAAAAATCAGATTTTTTCATTAAAAGCTTCATGGAGGTACCTTTGTATATGGACATTAATTCTTTCAAATATTGGACTGCCATATACCTGATATAGTTTTTTTGACTGGATATTGATATAGGAATATAAATAAGGCAAAGAAAAGGTTAAAGAAACAAGTTTTTATTGCTCTTAGGCAAAAAGCAAGAAACTTGTTTTTGATGGTACCACACTCAAATTGGCTTTGAACAGTCACAACAGACCCAGTTTGACATTTTCCACACCAAAATGTTACAAAATACATCAAGGTGTCATGTTACAGCTTCAATATGAATATTATGCAATATTTTGGAAAATATTCCCCATGCACTAGATGTACATGCACAGAGGGTATTGAAATATAATTTTATACTTATTTATGACTTTACAATTATTGTGACTGGTACATTTAATGTGTTTTTGTAGTAAAAGGGCAGATAATGTTGAAAAAGATTGCTAAAATTAAGAATTTTAACAATTTCATGTTGCGGCATTTAGTCGACTTCAAATACGGTATATGATGATACCGTTTTTGAACATTTTATAATCCTACTTGTTTTTTCTGATAAATTTTGGTAGTTATAGTTAGAACACATGTAAAATGTACAAATGAAAAAAATATAAGGCTATAGAAAGCAGCTTTATTTCAGAATTATGTACTTAAAACCAGGGAATTTTAGTGATCCCAGGAGAATTGTATTTGTCACTGGACATTTATTGTTAATTTTTCAAATTGTCAATGTGGATTTTATATTTTAGAATATAAATTGACTGTAAATGTACATTTGTGCATCCGTCTAACTTGAAACATAACAAAAGTTGTCAAGAAATATTCATTTATTGAGTTTTGAAGAAAATTACAGTTGCAGGTCACAAGAAATAACAGAAACCTGAAAATCAACAATCATAATTTTACATATTTTGGGCAATTTGAAATAATTTTTGCTTAATATCTAGGTATTAGGTCTTATTTAATGTCTTGCAATGCATAATTAATGGGAACATAGCATGAATTAACATAATTTAGTATATTGTGAGATCATTTCTAGGAGGCCAAAAAAAAAGGGGGGGTATGCTTAAAATAAAACATTTCATATTAATTAGATGTTAAATGTACAAATGAAGCATATATACATGTCATAAGATGCTTATTGTGTTGAAAATCAGCTTCATACTTGTAATATATTGAGATAAAAAGCCATTGTCATGTTATTTCACAATCTCAACTCAACAGCTGAAAAATCAGATTTTTTCATTAAAAGCTTCATGGAGGTACCTTTGTATATGGACATTAATTCTTTCAAATATTGGACTGCCATATACCTGATATAGTTTTTTTGACTGGATATTGATATAGGAATATAAATAAGGCAAAGAAAAGGTTAAAGAAACAAGTTTTTATTGCTCTTAGGCAAAAAGCAAGAAACTTGTTTTTGATGGTACCACACTCAAATTGGCTTTGAACAGTCACAACAGACCCAGTTTGACATTTTCCACACCAAAATGTTACAAAATACATCAAGGTGTCATGTTACAGCTTCAATATGAATATTATGCAATATTTTGGAAAATATTCCCCATGCACTAGATGTACATGCACAGAGGGTATTGAAATATAATTTTATACTTATTTATGACTTTACAATTATTGTGACTGGTACATTTAATGTGTTTTTGTAGTAAAAGGGCAGATAATGTTGAAAAAGATTGCTAAAATTAAGAATTTTAACAATTTCATGTTGCGGCATTTAGTCGACTTCAAATACGGTATATGATGATACCGTTTTTGAACATTTTATAATCCTACTTGTTTTTTCTGATAAATTTTGGTAGTTATAGTTAGAACACATGTAAAATGTACAAATGAAAAAAATATAAGGCTATAGAAAGCAGCTTTATTTCAGAATTATGTACTTAAAACCAGGGAATTTTAGTGATCCCAGGAGAATTGTATTTGTCACTGGACATTTATTGTTAATTTTTCAAATTGTCAATGTGGATTTTATATTTTAGAATATAAATTGACTGTAAATGTACATTTGTGCATCCGTCTAACTTGAAACATAACAAAAGTTGTCAAGAAATATTCATTTATTGAGTTTTGAAGAAAATTACAGTTGCAGGTCACAAGAAATAACAGAAACCTGAAAATCAACAATCATAATTTTACATATTTTGGGCAATTTGAAATAATTTTTGCTTAATATCTAGGTATTAGGTCTTATTTAATGTCTTGCAATGCATAATTAATGGGAACATAGCATGAATTAACATAATTTAGTATATTGTGAGATCATTTCTAGGAGGCCAAAAAAAAAGGGGGGGTATGCTTAAAATAAAACATTTCATATTAATTAGATGTTAAATGTACAAATGAAGCATATATACATGTCATAAGATGCTTATTGTGTTGAAAATCAGCTTCATACTTGTAATATATTGAGATAAAAAGCCATTGTCATGTTATTTCACAATCTCAACTCAACAGCTGAAAAATCAGATTTTTTCATTAAAAGCTTCATGGAGGTACCTTTGTATATGGACATTAATTCTTTCAAATATTGGACTGCCATATACCTGATATAGTTTTTTTGACTGGATATTGATATAGGAATATAAATAAGGCAAAGAAAAGGTTAAAGAAACAAGTTTTTATTGCTCTTAGGTGTACTACCACTAAACATGGGTACCAGTCGAAAAGAACGTATGGGAAAGTAGTACGTAAACAGAAAATGGATTCCTACATTGTTGGATAAAAAATAAACCCTATTAGATACTGCAAAATACTGAATGTCAGCAGACACCTACATATTTTAGGATAATTTTAAGCCCATATTTGATGTCCTTGTGGTTTTAAATAAAACATTGATTGCATTGGATAGATACCACCTGAATTTGTGTTAAATCGAAAGTGAAAGTAGGATTTTTGATGGTAGACATCTTCAGACTGACTGTTTTTTCTTATATGCCATTAAATGTATGTTGATTTTCGGACTTAAGCTTCCTATTAGGTACCCCTTCCGTGAAATATGAGTGTCACTTAGATTAAACTTAAGATGAATCCTGTATGAAAGCTCAATTTTTTTTTATTTAACATAGAAGGCTATGGAGAATTCTTTAGTGGTATTACACCTTTTAGGCAAAAAGCAAGAAACTTGTTTTTGATGGTACCACACTCAAATTGGCTTTGAACAGTCACAACAGACCCAGTTTGACATTTTCCACACCAAAATGTTACAAAATACATCAAGGTGTCATGTTACAGCTTCAATATGAATATTATGCAATATTTTGGAAAATATTCCCCATGCACTAGATGTACATGCACAGAGGGTATTGAAATATAATTTTATACTTATTTATGACTTTACAATTATTGTGACTGGTACATTTAATGTGTTTTTGTAGTAAAAGGGCAGATAATGTTGAAAAAGATTGCTAAAATTAAGAATTTTAACAATTTCATGTTGCGGCATTTAGTCGACTTCAAATACGGTATATGATGATACCGTTTTTGAACATTTTATAATCCTACTTGTTTTTTCTGATAAATTTTGGTAGTTATAGTTAGAACACATGTAAAATGTACAAATGAAAAAAATATAAGGCTATAGAAAGCAGCTTTATTTCAGAATTATGTACTTAAAACCAGGGAATTTTAGTGATCCCAGGAGAATTGTATTTGTCACTGGACATTTATTGTTAATTTTTCAAATTGTCAATGTGGATTTTATATTTTAGAATATAAATTGACTGTAAATGTACATTTGTGCATCCGTCTAACTTGAAACATAACAAAAGTTGTCAAGAAATATTCATTTATTGAGTTTTGAAGAAAATTACAGTTGCAGGTCACAAGAAATAACAGAAACCTGAAAATCAACAATCATAATTTTACATATTTTGGGCAATTTGAAATAATTTTTGCTTAATATCTAGGTATTAGGTCTTATTTAATGTCTTGCAATGCATAATTAATGGGAACATAGCATGAATTAACATAATTTAGTATATTGTGAGATCATTTCTAGGAGGCCAAAAAAAAAGGGGGGGTATGCTTAAAATAAAACATTTCATATTAATTAGATGTTAAATGTACAAATGAAGCATATATACATGTCATAAGATGCTTATTGTGTTGAAAATCAGCTTCATACTTGTAATATATTGAGATAAAAAGCCATTGTCATGTTATTTCACAATCTCAACTCAACAGCTGAAAAATCAGATTTTTTCATTAAAAGCTTCATGGAGGTACCTTTGTATATGGACATTAATTCTTTCAAATATTGGACTGCCATATACCTGATATAGTTTTTTTGACTGGATATTGATATAGGAATATAAATAAGGCAAAGAAAAGGTTAAAGAAACAAGTTTTTATTGCTCTTAGGTGTACTACCACTAAACATGGGTACCAGTCGAAAAGAACGTATGGGAAAGTAGTACGTAAACAGAAAATGGATTCCTACATTGTTGGATAAAAAATAAACCCTATTAGATACTGCAAAATACTGAATGTCAGCAGACACCTACATATTTTAGGATAATTTTAAGCCCATATTTGATGTCCTTGTGGTTTTAAATAAAACATTGATTGCATTGGATAGATACCACCTGAATTTGTGTTAAATCGAAAGTGAAAGTAGGATTTTTGATGGTAGACATCTTCAGACTGACTGTTTTTTCTTATATGCCATTAAATGTATGTTGATTTTCGGACTTAAGCTTCCTATTAGGTACCCCTTCCGTGAAATATGAGTGTCACTTAGATTAAACTTAAGATGAATCCTGTATGAAAGCTCAATTTTTTTTTATTTAACATAGAAGGCTATGGAGAATTCTTTAGTGGTATTACACCTTTTAGGCAAAAAGCAAGAAACTTGTTTTTGATGGTACCACACTCAAATTGGCTTTGAACAGTCACAACAGACCCAGTTTGACATTTTCCACACCAAAATGTTACAAAATACATCAAGGTGTCATGTTACAGCTTCAATATGAATATTATGCAATATTTTGGAAAATATTCCCCATGCACTAGATGTACATGCACAGAGGGTATTGAAATATAATTTTATACTTATTTATGACTTTACAATTATTGTGACTGGTACATTTAATGTGTTTTTGTAGTAAAAGGGCAGATAATGTTGAAAAAGATTGCTAAAATTAAGAATTTTAACAATTTCATGTTGCGGCATTTAGTCGACTTCAAATACGGTATATGATGATACCGTTTTTGAACATTTTATAATCCTACTTGTTTTTTCTGATAAATTTTGGTAGTTATAGTTAGAACACATGTAAAATGTACAAATGAAAAAAATATAAGGCTATAGAAAGCAGCTTTATTTCAGAATTATGTACTTAAAACCAGGGAATTTTAGTGATCCCAGGAGAATTGTATTTGTCACTGGACATTTATTGTTAATTTTTCAAATTGTCAATGTGGATTTTATATTTTAGAATATAAATTGACTGTAAATGTACATTTGTGCATCCGTCTAACTTGAAACATAACAAAAGTTGTCAAGAAATATTCATTTATTGAGTTTTGAAGAAAATTACAGTTGCAGGTCACAAGAAATAACAGAAACCTGAAAATCAACAATCATAATTTTACATATTTTGGGCAATTTGAAATAATTTTTGCTTAATATCTAGGTATTAGGTCTTATTTAATGTCTTGCAATGCATAATTAATGGGAACATAGCATGAATTAACATAATTTAGTATATTGTGAGATCATTTCTAGGAGGCCAAAAAAAAAGGGGGGGTATGCTTAAAATAAAACATTTCATATTAATTAGATGTTAAATGTACAAATGAAGCATATATACATGTCATAAGATGCTTATTGTGTTGAAAATCAGCTTCATACTTGTAATATATTGAGATAAAAAGCCATTGTCATGTTATTTCACAATCTCAACTCAACAGCTGAAAAATCAGATTTTTTCATTAAAAGCTTCATGGAGGTACCTTTGTATATGGACATTAATTCTTTCAAATATTGGACTGCCATATACCTGATATAGTTTTTTTGACTGGATATTGATATAGGAATATAAATAAGGCAAAGAAAAGGTTAAAGAAACAAGTTTTTATTGCTCTTAGGTGTACTACCACTAAACATGGGTACCAGTCGAAAAGAACGTATGGGAAAGTAGTACGTAAACAGAAAATGGATTCCTACATTGTTGGATAAAAAATAAACCCTATTAGATACTGCAAAATACTGAATGTCAGCAGACACCTACATATTTTAGGATAATTTTAAGCCCATATTTGATGTCCTTGTGGTTTTAAATAAAACATTGATTGCATTGGATAGATACCACCTGAATTTGTGTTAAATCGAAAGTGAAAGTAGGATTTTTGATGGTAGACATCTTCAGACTGACTGTTTTTTCTTATATGCCATTAAATGTATGTTGATTTTCGGACTTAAGCTTCCTATTAGGTACCCCTTCCGTGAAATATGAGTGTCACTTAGATTAAACTTAAGATGAATCCTGTATGAAAGCTCAATTTTTTTTTATTTAACATAGAAGGCTATGGAGAATTCTTTAGTGGTATTACACCTTTTAGGCAAAAAGCAAGAAACTTGTTTTTGATGGTACCACACTCAAATTGGCTTTGAACAGTCACAACAGACCCAGTTTGACATTTTCCACACCAAAATGTTACAAAATACATCAAGGTGTCATGTTACAGCTTCAATATGAATATTATGCAATATTTTGGAAAATATTCCCCATGCACTAGATGTACATGCACAGAGGGTATTGAAATATAATTTTATACTTATTTATGACTTTACAATTATTGTGACTGGTACATTTAATGTGTTTTTGTAGTAAAAGGGCAGATAATGTTGAAAAAGATTGCTAAAATTAAGAATTTTAACAATTTCATGTTGCGGCATTTAGTCGACTTCAAATACGGTATATGATGATACCGTTTTTGAACATTTTATAATCCTACTTGTTTTTTCTGATAAATTTTGGTAGTTATAGTTAGAACACATGTAAAATGTACAAATGAAAAAAATATAAGGCTATAGAAAGCAGCTTTATTTCAGAATTATGTACTTAAAACCAGGGAATTTTAGTGATCCCAGGAGAATTGTATTTGTCACTGGACATTTATTGTTAATTTTTCAAATTGTCAATGTGGATTTTATATTTTAGAATATAAATTGACTGTAAATGTACATTTGTGCATCCGTCTAACTTGAAACATAACAAAAGTTGTCAAGAAATATTCATTTATTGAGTTTTGAAGAAAATTACAGTTGCAGGTCACAAGAAATAACAGAAACCTGAAAATCAACAATCATAATTTTACATATTTTGGGCAATTTGAAATAATTTTTGCTTAATATCTAGGTATTAGGTCTTATTTAATGTCTTGCAATGCATAATTAATGGGAACATAGCATGAATTAACATAATTTAGTATATTGTGAGATCATTTCTAGGAGGCCAAAAAAAAAGGGGGGGTATGCTTAAAATAAAACATTTCATATTAATTAGATGTTAAATGTACAAATGAAGCATATATACATGTCATAAGATGCTTATTGTGTTGAAAATCAGCTTCATACTTGTAATATATTGAGATAAAAAGCCATTGTCATGTTATTTCACAATCTCAACTCAACAGCTGAAAAATCAGATTTTTTCATTAAAAGCTTCATGGAGGTACCTTTGTATATGGACATTAATTCTTTCAAATATTGGACTGCCATATACCTGATATAGTTTTTTTGACTGGATATTGATATAGGAATATAAATAAGGCAAAGAAAAGGTTAAAGAAACAAGTTTTTATTGCTCTTAGGTGTACTACCACTAAACATGGGTACCAGTCGAAAAGAACGTATGGGAAAGTAGTACGTAAACAGAAAATGGATTCCTACATTGTTGGATAAAAAATAAACCCTATTAGATACTGCAAAATACTGAATGTCAGCAGACACCTACATATTTTAGGATAATTTTAAGCCCATATTTGATGTCCTTGTGGTTTTAAATAAAACATTGATTGCATTGGATAGATACCACCTGAATTTGTGTTAAATCGAAAGTGAAAGTAGGATTTTTGATGGTAGACATCTTCAGACTGACTGTTTTTTCTTATATGCCATTAAATGTATGTTGATTTTCGGACTTAAGCTTCCTATTAGGTACCCCTTCCGTGAAATATGAGTGTCACTTAGATTAAACTTAAGATGAATCCTGTATGAAAGCTCAATTTTTTTTTATTTAACATAGAAGGCTATGGAGAATTCTTTAGTGGTATTACACCTATACACTAATCGTCTTTATTGAACTGACCATTCAAATCTAGATAGGAATTATTGTTACCGTTTAAATCTTGACAGATAATTGCGCGCCAACAAAGACCTGTAAAAATATCATATTGTCTAATTACACCATTGAAAAAAGCATAGCGAGGAAAATGTTGAAATCACCATCTGAAATAAGGTGCAGCAATAACCCATATGAATCTGTGCATGCTTATACCACCGAACATTGCCAACAAAAAGGAAACAATTATCTTATACAAATAAAATAACAACTGTGCTAAGTGCGCATCTATTCTACAGCAACCATAAAGATCAATACTGTAGCAACTCTCAAAAGCCACCATAATTAAATGCACACACACGCACATGACGCTTATTATTAGCAATTACTACATGCAGCTTATGTGCACTCGATGCATCAAAAATTGCCTCAAAATTCTGGGCCATACGTATGCCCTGTACTATTAACGATGTCTTTTTTTTTAACATTTTTTACACAAGTGTCCTTACAAACAGCATTATATAGCTGGGTCTGTCAAATGCTCCA